>VMDO01008952.1:19515-80410 GCA_007922755.1 Pedetes capensis
ACACTATTGTCAGTGCTTCTCTGCTGTGCATAGGGTTTTCAATGGCAGATTGATTTTTGGGAGGGGGTTGCCAGGTCCTTCTCCCAAGCCTGCAGCACCTGGTGTTCCCAGGCGGTCTCCCATCCAGGTACTAACCAGGCCCGGCCCTGCTTAGCTTCCGAGATCTGCCGGGATCAGATTCCACAGGGCTATGGCTGCAAATGTCTTATACTCCCCATCTATTTTCAAAGATAATTTTGCTGGATATATTAGTCTTGGCTGGAGATTTTTTTTTTTTAGGATTTGAATCACCTGTGTCCATTCCTTTCTAGCTTTCAATGTTGATATGGAGAAGTCTTCAGTAATTTTAATAGGTTTTGCTTTATAAGTAATAAGGGGTTTCTGTCTTGCTGCTTGCAGGATAGCTTCCCTGGTCTCTAATGACAGCATGCGAGTGATGACGTGTCTTGAGGATGATATACTTAAGTCGGCCTCAAAGGAGTCCTGAATGTCTCAGTGGTGTATATATCCATTTCCTGTACTATCTTTGGGAAGTTTTCCATGAGGATATCCTTTACTAGATTTTGAAGGCCACCAGTGGATCTTTCTTCTCCTTCAGGGATTCCCTGAATTCTTAAGTTTCATTTTTTCATTCTATCTGAGTTCTCCTGGAAATCATTTTTTAATACCTTTATCATTGATTCCATTTCTGACTGTTTGTATTTAGGTTCATTCATGGCATTTATGAGGGTTGCTATGAGTCAGATACCGACTTGACGGCACCTAACAACAACAACAACGGCATCTTCAGAATCAGAAATCCTCAGCTCAGATTCATCCAATCTTGACGAAAAGGATTCTTTAGCCGAGTTTAATTCAGTTAACTTGGATTGAGTTTCAAGGAGAGTTGCTTGGTTTTTCTTTATCATTTCTAACTGGGATGAAAGAACAGATTCCAAGTGAGATACCTTCTTTTCATGGATTTCCAGGGTGCTTGTGGTATTCGTTTAATTTCTCTTAGCATGTTTATAACCATGACTCTGAATTCTGAATCAGAGATCTCTAAGAATTGAGAGTCCTTGGAGTTATTTGTTGGGGAGCTTTGCTCTGTGGGGCCTTCAGATCCATCCTGCCCCTTTGTATTTTTTGAAGGTTTACTTTGTTTTCCCATAATATGTTCTGGGAAGTAGAATTCATCTCTCCTGAGTGTGCAGAACTTCTCCCTCTGTTATTCCTTTGAGATTGTGTGGTGCTGAATCTCTGGTCCTTATTTGAGCTTATAAGCTGGGTATATTCTCAGCTTTTTGGTCTGTGTGGTTCTCACTTTAGTCCACCAGCTCAAGTCCAAAGGGGCTAAGGGATAGGGACGTGATAGATTTTGTTTCTCCTCTGTAGGGTGAGAAAGGGGGAGTATCTGGTGACAGAAGAGGGGGAAAGAGGAGGTAGAGGACAGAGGCTAATAGAAATAACTGTCAAAATTAAAATTAAGGTTAAGACTTAAGGGTCAAATAATTAATACAAAGACACATATATAGCTTAAGAAAAAGAGAAGGAGAATAGAAAGAGGGAAGAGAGTGAAACAAGAAAGGAAGAAAATAGAAATGAAAAGAAAAAAAAAAGAAAGAAAAAAAAACTCACCCATACATGCTCCCACCCACATATACAATCACTTGTAGTCAGGTGCGATGGTACACCTGCAATCCCAGCAGCTTGGGGGGCGGAGGCAGGAGGATTGCAAGCCTGAGATCACAGGCAGCCTGCACAACCCAGCGAGACCCTGTCTCAAAAAGTAAAAAATATGGGCTGGGGGCGCAGCACCTACAAAGTGCTGGCGGTCCAGCTCCTACAAAGCAAGCAGGCGCAAGACCCTGGTTTCAACCCCCTGTACAAAACAACAAAAACAAACAAACCAAAAACCAAAAACCAAAAACCAAACCAAACCAAACCAAAACAAAAACCATGGATACACACTCACACACACATATAAAAACACTTGTAGTCAGGTGCAGTGGTGCACGCCCGCAATCCCAGCGGCTTGTGGGGCAGAGGCAGGAGGACCACAAGCCCAAGATCAGAGGCAGTTTGTGCAACCCAGCAAGCCCCTGTCTCAAAAAGTAAAAAATATGGGCTGGGGGCGCAGTGTGATGGTCCAGCACCTACAAAGCAAGCAGGCGCAAGACCCTGGATTCAGTTTATAGCATTAAGTGCCTTCATCGATAAAATAAAGACAAACAAATGACCTAATGATGCATCTTAAGACACTAGAAAGCCAACAAAAAATCAAGCCTAAAAGGAACACCCAAAAGGAAATTACAAAAATAAAGGGAGAAATATCTCAATTAGAATACAAAGAGATAATTCAAAAAATTAATAAGACTAAGAGCTGGTTCTTTGAAAAGCTTAATAAAATAGACACCCCTCTGGCTAACCTCATCAAAAAGAAAAAGGAAAAATCCAACATAGTACGGATTATGAAAGACAACGGATCCATAACCAACGAAATACAGAAAATTGTCAGGGATTACTATGAGAGACTGTATTCCCAAAAATATGAAAATGCAGAAGAAATGCACAACTTTATTAACATGTATGACCTACCAAAGCTAACCCCAGAAGACATAACTGACTTAAACAAGCCCATTACATATATGGAAATAGAAAAGGTAATTAAAAGTGTCCCAACAAAGAAGAGCCCAGGTCCTGATAGATTCACGGCAGAATTTTACCAAACTTTTAAAGAAGATATAATACCTGTCTTCCTCAAATTATTCCAAAAAATAGAAAAGGAGTGAACACTCCCAAATTCATTCTATGAAGCTACCATCACCCTGATACCTAAACCAGGAAAAGATTCATCGAAGATAGAGAATTACAGACCCATCTTCCTTATGAATCTAGATGCAAAAATATTTAATAAAATTCTGGCAAACAGAATCCAGCAGCATATGAAAAAGATTATCCACCATGACCAAGTGGGATTTATACCACAGATGCAAGGCTGGTTTAACATACAGAAATCAATTAATGTAATCCAGCATATCAAGAAACTGGCAAACAAAAACCACATGATTATTTCAATTGATGTTGAAAAGGCCTTCGACAAAGTTCAACACCTTTTCATGATAAAAACACTGGAGAAGATAGGTATAACAGGCAAATACCTTAATTTCATAAAAGCCATTTATGACAAACCTACAGCCAACATTATATTGAATGGAGAAAAACTGAAACCATTTCCTCTTAGATCTGGAACAAGACAAGGATGTCCTCTCTTTCCTATTCTATTTAACATAATAAGTGAAGTCCTGGCCAAGGCAATCAGACAAGAGAAAGAAATCAAAGGGATACAGATTGGCAAGGAAGAGGTCAAATTATCCTTATTTGTAGATGATATGATCTTTTACTTGAAAGACCCCAAAACCTCAACCAGAAAACTTCTGGATCCAATTAACTCCTTCAGCAAAGTCGCAGGCTACAAAATTAACACACAAAAATCAATAGCTTTTCTTTACACCAATTCCAAACAGGAAGAGAAGGAAATTTTAGGAAAAGTACCATTCATGATAGCCCACCAGAAAATTAAATACCTTGGAATCAATCTAACCAAAGACCCTTCAGATCTCTACAAGGAAAATTTCAAAACATTAAAGAAAGAAATAGCAGAGGACACTGAAAAATGGAAAGACCTCCCCTGCTCCTGGATAGGGAGAATTAATATAGTAAAAATGGCTATCATACCAAAAGCAATCTATAGATTTAATGCAATACCCATTAAAATTCCACTGACTGACTTCACAGAAATAGAAAACATGATCCAAAAATTCATATGGAACCACAAAAGACCACGTATAGCCAAAACACTTTTAGGCTGCAAATCTAATGCAGGTGGAATCACAATCCCTGACTTCAAACTATACTACAGGGCAGTGGTTGCAAAAACAGCTTGATACTGGCACAAAAATAGGCCCGAAGACATCTGGAGCAGAATAGAAGACCCAGATATACCCCAACACACCTATAGCCACCTTATTTTCAACAAAGGAGCAAAGCAAGTAAACTGGAAAAAGGATAGCCTTTTCAACAAATGGTGCTGGGAAACATGGTCATCCACATGCAGAAAAATGAAAGCTGACCCCCATCTCTCAACATACACGAGAGTTAACTCAAAATGGATAAAAGATCTCAACATAAAACCAGAAACTTTAAAACTTATAGAAGGCAAGATAGGCAATACACTCCATCATATAGGCATAGGAAAGTATTTCCTTAATAGGACTCCAATTGCTCAAGAAATTGCAACAAGAATAGATAAATGGGATCAAATGAAATTAAAAAGCTTCTGCACAGCAAAAGAAACAATTAACAGAGTCAAGGAAACCCCCACGGAATGGGAAAAAATCTTCACATTTTATACATCAGATAAAGGTCTAATTACTAGAATTTATAAAGAACTCAAAGAAAACCTCCCCGCAAAACAAATAATCCAATACACAAATGGGCAAAGGAACTGAGTAGACAGTTCTCAAATGAAGAGGTCCATAAAGCCATAAAACACATGAAAAAATGCTCAGTATCCCTAGCCATTAGGGAAATGCAAATTAAAACAACTCTGAGATTTCACCTTACACCAGTAAGAATGGCCAAGATCAATAAAACAAATAACAACAAATGCTGGCAAGGTTGTGGCGAAAAAGGAACACTACTACATTGTTGGTGGAGCTGTAAATTGATCCAACCACTGTGGAAATCAATATGGAGATATCTTAAAAAACTGAAAATAGATCTACCATATGACCCAGCTATAACACTACTGGGAATTTACCCAAAGGAAGATGGGCCATCATACCACTGAGACACCTGCATCTCCATGTTCAGTGCTGCACTTTTCACAATAGCAAGGATATGGAATCAACCAAAGTGCCCTTCAACAGAAGAATGGAATACTACTCAGCAATCAAGAAAAATGAAATAAGGTCATTCGCAGCAAAATGGATGGAATTAGAGAAAATTATTTTAAGTGAACGAACCCAAGCTCAGAAAGAGAAACACCACATGTTCTCACTCATATGTGGAAGTTGAATCAAAATTATAAGGAGGAAACATCCCATTCAAAGGTTGGATCAAAATAAAATGGAAAAAAAAAGAAAAAAGCTAAGAATGGTGTCAATATAAATGGTCTAGAAAATGCATGCAATTGTTCTGACAAGATAATAACAAAGCTCGCTACAGGAAAAATTCCTATCTTAAACAGAACTGGAACTCAAGTACATATAGAAAAATATTACCAAGTAAATGATAGAGAAGACTTAGATGGGGAGGCTGTGGGGGGGGGGAAGCATACAAGAGGGTAAGGGGGCATCTATATGAATAATGTTCATCAAAATGCATATATGTAAATGCCACAATGAAAAGCATGTCAGAATGAATCACTTTAAGGTGTACATTAAAAATGTCCAATAATAAAAAAAAAAAGCTGCTGATAACATTGAACATCTGTTTGACCCAGGCCAATTATCAGACAAACTGGGGCTCCAGGTGCAAACTTAAAATAGGCAGTTCCCATCCATTTTTGTATTAGTAACAGAAATAAGAGACGTAAATGGAAACCATCAGGGAAAACTTGTCACGCCAGGATGTGGTGCTCAGGTGCAAGGCTCCAGGTGCTGCCACAAGGCGGAGGAAGGGCAGGAAGGACGGAGTGAGCAGCCTTTGCTGTGGGATATCATCAGTCTTTGCCTCAGCCTTGAGGAGGATGCTCCCAGCCTTCTACTGCTGTCTCATAGACTTATATGGAAATTCCCTTTGCCCTGGCGGGTCCTCCTCAGTGGCCAAGCTGCAGGACCAGAACTGAGCCCTAGTTGAGTTTTTTCAGGCCCGAAAAATCTTAAGACACGTGCTCATTAGTGGGGAGGGGTAAGAAGATGAAGCTTTTTATTAGCAGGATGTTTGGACAGAGACAAGGATGTTGAAGGGAGGAGTCGGTATTTCCCAAGGTTCTTTCTTAAAATACATTGTGTTTGGCTTCAGGGCTTCTGACTCAGCCTCAGGCTAGGAATTCCACGTGGGGCTACTATATTCCCAAAAGTGCCTGGGGAGACCAGCTTGTTCCACACCTACAGTATCCACAGGAACATCTGCTTTAGCTTATTAGGAAGTCAAAACAACTGGCTGTCAATCCATCATCTTTTCTGCTTAAGGTCACATTCCTGTTGGCTGACGCATACCCCTTGCCCGGACAGCCTGTGTTGTCTGTGGAGCTGCGAACTGATTCTGATGATTGTTTGATGAGCCTCTAATATCCTAGTTTATTTAACCTTCTCACACGAATAGCAAGACTTCTTTTTGGGGAATGAATCATGGAATGACTACTGACTCATTAGATAAGCCACGAACCCTGAAAACAGGAAACGAAAAGGGGGCTTTCAAAGGCAATTTTATTCTCTTCTTTCAGGTAAATCAGCCCTGTAGAAAGCAGCCTGACTGAGTTAGAAGACTGGAATTCACCTCACAGACTTGCCAGATACTCTGTGAGCTGAGACAGGTACCTTGGCCTCTCAGAGTCTCAGCTTCTTCCTCTATATAAATGGGAATAATTCTTATCTCACCAGCCACAGAGTTCTTAGGAAGTCAGAATAGAATAATGGGATGGGAAGATCTGTTGAAGAGTATCTGATGCTTGAATTTGCTCTTATAATATCACCACCAAGGAGCTGTAAATTGGTGCAACCACTGTGGAAATCAATATGGAGGTACCTTAAAAAACTAAAAATAGATCTACCATATGACCGAGCTATAACACTACTGGGAATTTACCCAAAGGGAGATGGGTCATCATACCACAGAGACACCTGTATCTCCATGTTCAATGCAGCGCTTTTCACAATAGCAAGGATATGGAATCAACCAAAGTGCCCTTCAACAGAAGAATGGATAAAAAAACTATGGTATATATACACAATGGAATACTACTCAGCAATCAAGAAAAATGAAATAAGGTCATTCACAGCAAAATGGATGGAATTAGAGAAAATTATTTTAAGTGAACGAACTCAAGCTTAGAAAGAGAAACACCACATGTTCTCACTCATATGAGGGAGCTGATTCAAAATTATAAGAAGGAAAAATCCTATTCAAAGGTCGGATCATAATAGAAGGGGGGGAAGATAAGAATGGTGTCAATATAAATGGTCTAGAAAATGCATGTAATTGTTCTAACAAGATAAAAACAAAGACCACTACAGGAAAAGTTTCTATCTTAAACAGAACTGGAACCCAAGGACATATAGAAAAATATTACTATGTAAAAGATAGAGAAGACTTAGATGGGAAACTTAGATGGGAAGGGTGGGAGGGGGGAAGCATAGGGGAGGGTAAGGGGTAACCTATATGAATAATGTTTATCAAAATGCATATATGGAAATGTCACAATGAAAAGCATGTCAAAATGAATCACATTAAGGTATATATTAAAAATTTCCAATAAAAAAATACCACCACCAATAAGCCATGCAACCTATCCTGGACTCCTTCTGTGCCCTGGAACTCATCCCTATGGAGTCCAGTGCACTGTGGGATCACTCTAATTTAGTTTGCCCCTAACATGGACTCCATTAGTATTTCTTCTCAATTGTTGTTGTTCTTAGGTACTATGAGTTGGTGTCTGACTCATAGCGACCCTACGGACAACAGGTGAAACACTATTGTTAGTGCTTCTCTGCTATTCATAGGGTTTTCAATGGCTGATTGCTTTTTGGAGTGGGTTGCCAGGTCTTTTTCCCAAGCCTACAGCACCTGGTGTTCCCAGGTGGTCTCCCATCCAAGTACTAACCAGGCCCAACTCTGCTTAGCTTCTGAGATCTGATGGGATTGGATGCCACAGTGCTATGGCTGCAGGCTCTTCTCTACTGGCTCTATAGAAACAGGATCAATCCTCTACTGGAAGAACAGCTCTCAGATGACTGGAGGTAGTACTGCACCCCTGATACAGACAGAGCAGTTTCCTAGTCTTCTCTCCACCAAGTTTAGCCTTTCATTCCCTTTACTGTCATGGTTATTGTTCTTCAAAGATGCTTTAGGTAATTTATGACCCTCAGTGTATCTTGCCCAACCTGAATGTGGCATTCAGGATGGTCTGAAGGGGAAGAATAAAGTGGGTACTTACCTCCCTTGTTCTTGAGGTGATGCCTCCGTTAAAGTATCTAACCCTTGAATTTGCTTCTTTCACGGCCACATCCCAATGGCATAATCTCCACTGCAAACACCTAACTTTCTGATCACCATCTCCTTTTGGTCCAGCTCATTCCACCTAGTAGCCAACTCACAACTCTCATACTGCACCAAGACTTATGTCCATTAATCCTTCCACCTTGTCCACTGCCCCTTTCCTACTCTGTCCTCCACATCCTCCTGTCTGTTCTTACTCAGCCTAGACCTTTGATGTGTCATAATCATTCCCTTGAATACATCCTTAACTTCTTTTTCTTTCCCTTTCTCTCTTGCCTGGCAAAATCTTAACCCTGATTACCTCCTACTCTCTCTCTTTCTGCCCCATATCCAGATAGTTGAACCTGACTACAGAAATAGAGAAATAGGTTAGCTGATTGTCATTCTGTTTCGTATTGCTATAACAGAATACCACAGTCTGGATAATTTATAAAGAAAAATTTCTTTCTCACAGTTCAGCTAGGAAGTCCAATATCAAGGTTCTAGCATCTGGGGAGGGCTTCATACTGCCCTTCATACTGGAAGGTGGAAAGGTACAAGATCCCTAGATAGCAAGAGAACAAGAGATTGAACTTGTCTCAATGTAAAAGCCCTGAGCTCTTTTATCACCATTGATCCATCCATGAGAGTGGAGCCCTTGTGGCCTAAACACCTCCTATTAGGCCCCACATCCTGGCGCTGTTGCATTGAGAATTAAGTTTCTAGCACATACCCTTTTGCAGGATACATTCAAACCATATCACTTATTTAAGGTAAATTCATGACAACTAATGTCAAGCATGTCCACAGAGCTGCTCAGCAATCACGCTCTAGTGTCCGGGCCTGGAATTCTCCCACTCACTTAGATGACTAGGTCACACTCCACTCTTACACACCCATCACATCTTTCTCCACCCTCACTCTTACCTGATATTTTTATCTTCCACTAGGGAGGACTTCCACGTGCTCCTTCCATCATCTCTACCCACCTGCCCCATGTGTGCCCAAGATTCTGCCTTCCTTCTCTCCCTGTAGATGCTTTCTGTGCTCCTAAGACTTTCTCCAGGTATGAACTAGACCCTTGCCTTTCTAACTTATTCATGAACTTCTGCTTCCATCCTGCACTCCATCGTTAATTTCTTCTTCTCTGCAGAATCATTCCCATTGCTTATGACCACAATATTATTACTTTTTTCTATCTTCAAGTGAGAAAGGGATCTGCTTTGTCTCCAGGGCCCCTCTGAGCTGCTGAAACTCTGGGTTGCTTAGCTTGGCGGTGTTATCAGGACTCCATCCCAGCAGCATGCCAACCACAGCAGGGGAAGCAGGTGACCATGAATGCAGGCAGAAGGGGCAGGTGTTGGGGTGGAGCTGCCAATACCATGCACCCCAGTGCAGAGACAACACCTCATAAATTGAGAAGGCCCAGAGTGCAGGTGGTCTGCTACAGCAGCTTATTAACCCTCCCTCATCCTCACATCGAGGTAGGAGATGACAGATGTAGTAGGCTGCCTTCCACAGCCATTTCAGCAGAAGGGCAACCCCTTTGTTCCACCACTTGAACCATCCTTGTTCATAGCTCACGCCAGGAGGGTTTGCCCCTTAGAACAACAGACACTTAACCCCCTCCAGATCACAGAGCCTTTAGCCATTGACACTCTTCCCTCCCCTCCCCGCTCTACTCTCAAAGATTCTCCCAGAGAATGCGTCCACTCAGCTTCTAGTCTTCCAGGTGCATGGCGTCAAGTTGGAATTTTCAGGCCACCTGGAGAAGCACATATCTACCACCTCTTGTTGGTGACTCTGCCAAAACCCATGCTGACTTCAGTCAGGGTATCTCTTAAGAGTCCTTTCGAAAGGGGACAGCTTGGCCCACTTACTTATCTGTCACAGCCTGCATGAACTCGTCCAGCAAGTCATCGTACTCCTTCCCACGCACACGATGGTGCTTCAGGCCGATGTACAGTGGGTCTCTGAGCAGCTCCTGGAACAGACAGCACCCCTTTACTGAGCCTGCTCCCACTTTTCCTGCTTTATGATTACTTTTTAAAAACAAGCCTCCAGGTTTAGCGGGAAGGACCTGGGGACAGAAAGGAAAAAGAGAGTAGGCAGCTGGCCGGGTCTGCCTCCTCCCACCCAGGGCTCATGTCTGGAATACTCTGCAGGCCAGGCTGCTGATGAGGGTGGATTCCCATGTGACCCCCACTGTCGCAGTGAACTTTGCTTTGAAACAGGCAAGTTTCTCTCAGTCACGGTCTTCCTGCCTCTCGGTTTGGCTCAGTGTTTCTCGGCAGTGCCACTCCTGACATTTTGGCTTGGCTAATTCTTTAATGTGAGGGCTGATCTGCACGTTGGAGGATATTTAGCAACACCTCTGCTCTTTTGCCATCAGAAGCCAGCAGCACATCCAGTTGTGACCATGAAGAATGTCTTCAGATAGTGCTAAAGGTCTTCTTGGGGGCAAAACTGCCCCTGGCTGAGAACCCTGTAGCTGGCTTTAGGCAGCATCTGGACTGAGGTGCTCAGTCGCATCCAAAGCCTCTGCCCTGGGCATAACTTAGAAGCAGGTCTTTAAACCCACAAAGAAATTGGGTTCAGGTTTGGGTGCAGGTTCAATGTTTTAAGATGCAGAAGGTTCAGGTTTGGTTCAGGTTCAGGTTTAAAATTTTAGTCCTATATGTAGATAGGTGAATAATTTTTTTCAATTTTTTCCAGTATTTAAATAATGATACAAAAAATTAAAAGCTGAACCCAATTTCTCAATGAGTTTGGGCTCAGGTTTGGGTTTTTAAAAATCCTTAACCTGGAATGGGCCCCGGGTTCAGGTCTGGGTTCAGTTTGAAGTCCTGCTATCTAAGCAGGATTTAACTCAAACCTGAACTGAAGGCCAGCCCTCTAAATTTTAACATCTTGAATCTGCTCCCAAACTCGAACCCAATTTTTCCTGGGCTTGAAGCCTTGCTTAGAAAGTACTTCATTCATTCATTCATTTGCTCAATGAAGTCTTATCTACCATGTGCCTCACACTTTGCTGTGTCCTAGGGATACAAAGATAGGATGATACAAAATTTCAGTTCAAGGAAGATGCTCACCTGGACCCCTAGTCTGGGTCAGGCGGTCCTCCTCTTCTTTCAGCTCTTTCTATCACTGCAGTCATATGTTATGGGGTCATTTGCTGTGTCTGCATTGATCTGAATGACCCTGCCCACCTTTTCTATCTCCTATAAATCAGTAGACTCATTCATACATGACACATTCCTTTATTCATTTATTTGAATATTTCTGGAAGCTTTATATGCAAGAGCCACAGTACTAGAAAAACTCAAATGTCTGTTAACAGGTGAATGGTTGAACAAACTGGCACATCCATAACATGGAATACTACCCATCAGGAAAGAGGAAGAAACTATTGATGCCTGCAAAAATCTAGGCAACTCTCAACAGAATCATGTTGTATGAAAGAAAGCCAACCTCAAAAAGCTATATCCTACCTGATTCCATCTATATAACATTCTTGAAATCACAAAATTATAGATATGGAGAATAGATCGGTCGTCATCAGAGGTTGGGTAAAGGAAGAGAGTAATGTGGATATGATTATGAAAGTGTAGCTTGAAATATCGCTGTGGTAGAACTGTTCTATAGCTAGACTGCATTGGTGGTATAGGAATCTATGCATCTCATAAAATTGCATGCAGCTAAACACATACACACGCACACGCACACACACACACACACACACACACACACACACAAATAAATGAATGTAAAATTGGTGAAATGTGAATAAGGTCTGTGGATTATATCCAGGCCAATTTCCTGGTGGTGATGTACTCAAGTTATGTAAAAGGTTACCTTGGGGGAACTTGGATTAAAGGAAATGGGGGATCCCTCTGTATTATTTCTGACAAACACATGTGAATCTAAACTATTTCAAAATACAAAGTTAGAAAAATAAACAGAGGACCGAATGTGTTAAGATATATGCAGCTCATAGGATAAAGAGATGACACATTTATTGATCATCTACTACTACTAACATTGCACCTAGTCAGGTTTCATAGACAAGTGAGGAATGGTTGTTGCCTTCAAGGTGCTCACTGTCTACTGCAGGCACAGATGAATAAACTAATTCTACTGCAGGGCAGAGCGACATTACTTTGGAACAAATGTGGCAGCACATGCAAGGACAGAGAAAGGATGAAGTAATTTCCCTTGGGTGATGGGTGGGATTGTGTTATGGAGAAAATGGTCAGGCATTAACAAATTTAACAGGTGGGCTGAGGACTCAGCACAGAGAAAGGTTGGGA
Organism: Pedetes capensis; assembly: GCA_007922755.1. Lineage (NCBI taxonomy): Eukaryota > Metazoa > Chordata > Mammalia > Rodentia > Pedetidae > Pedetes > Pedetes capensis. Next base: position 32,007 of record VMDO01008952.1, read on the forward strand.
GTGGAAGGCAAAAGGAAGAAGTATGTGGTGCATTGGGAAAACAGGAAATATTTCCATGTGTCAGACTCTCCTGGAATTATCTGTTTTTGTGTTTGTTATTGTTGTCAGATGCCTGTTGAGTCAGGTCTGACTCATGTGGACAGAACAAAACACTTCTTGACACTGTGCCATGTCCAGCACTATTGTCAGTGCTTCTCTGCAATTCATAGGGTTTTCAGTGGTGGATTGCTTCAGGAGTGGGTTGCCAAGTCCTCCCCCGCAGCCTGCAGCATTTGGTGTTCCCAGCCAGTCTCCCATCTAAGGACTAACCAGGCTGACCCTGCTTAGCTTCTGAGATCTGAAGGGATCGGATGGTAGGGTGTTATGGCTACAGACATTTTGTGCTGAGCTCAACAAAAATACGAGCGCCTTAAAGACCAGGTTCTGTGCTGCCTTCATCTCCATCTGAGATGCTACTGCAACTATACTAAGCTAAGGGTGCCACGAGCCTTCCCTCAAGGGGTGGAGAAGTCACCTCCACTGCCAACAAGCTGTATGACTTTGGGTGAAACCTGACCTCGGGACTTTCTTGTCATCTGACAAATACGGATAAAATACCAGCTGCACAGAGTGGTTGTGACGGTTGAGTGAAACAGTATGAAAGAGCCTTGTGAATCTGAACACATGCTATGCAATAGTGGCAGTCGTTCTAGCTTCCATAGTGTTTCCTATGTGCCACATACTGTCTCTGAGGTCATGGTGGCCATGGAAAAGTGTGACTCAGAACTCTCTTAAGAGAGCTTGCTGAGGGGAGGGTGGTTTGAGGACAGCTGCCCACTGCCACATTCTCCCCAGGCTGCATAATGAGTGGGCACTGGGGCTGGGGCAGGGCATTCCTGCCCAGCTGCGATTGGCTGGGGCAGCGTTTGCCTGGGGACTTCCCACTGGCCAGACCGAGAGGGTGCTGCAATCGGGGCTGTTCTCACTGGTCTCTTCCTTCCTGGGCTTCTACAGGAGTCTGTCCTGTACTGCAGTCTGCAGCTCCTGCCCCCTGCCAGCTACTCCTGCTCCCTCCCCCGAATTCTTCACAGTGAATTTCTCACACATCTCTTTCTCGGAGGACCTGAGAGGAGGATCTCATCATTTGCCCCCGTGTTTCAAATGAAACAAGAGACACAGAGAGCTTAAGCAACTTGCCAAGACCTTGGGCTACTAAAGGCAAGAGTCAGGATCTGAAACCAGCATCCGTGGTCATCAGGATCTGAAACCAGTGTCCTTGGTCTTAACACTCAGCCTTGCTGCTTTGGTGCTCTTTTGTCCATACACAGGCTTGGACTTAATTTTTTAAAGCCACTGCTCTAGATCAACAGTGCTTTGACCTTACTGTAGGAGGTGGCTGGGGAAAGGTGTAGGGGACGGAAAAGAACAGGAAATACTTGCCTACTCAACTCCTCACCCCCAAACCTGGGCCCATTTAATCTGTCTGAGGCAGAGTTAGCACTTCAGGATATCACAGGTCTGTGTGCAGGAAGAAAGTGGGCCCTAGCTGAGTTCTTTCGCTGTCCCCATTCCCGGGATAGGTCCTCGAAGCCCTTACAGGCTTTCCTTGGCAAGGGTATGTGTGTGTGGGGTACTATCTAGTGCCTAGCCTCCCATGTACCACCTTTGAAGTGGCCATCTAAAGCCACTTCGTGGCAGGAAACGTCCAGTGAGGGGAAATGCTAGTTAACAGTACAAGTCAACGGACAGCTGGGCACTTATTAAAATGAGTGGTTGTTAAGACTCTGCAGCCACCTGCACAAATGCATATGAGATGATTCAAAGTGAAAAAACCAAGATACAAAATTATCATTACAGCCAACTACACACATGTGCGCACCCCCCGCCCCCACAGAAGCACACACTGAGTCTGGAAGGTCATGTATAAAAATGATTGAAAATAGTGTAACCCCAGCATTTGCAGAGTGTACTCATTTTTCCAGTTCTTACAGAGATGAAAAGGGTCCCTGGTGAGTTATAACCTGTCACCAAATCACAGATTTGAATCCTAGTACAGCAAACAGCATAGAGAGAATTTCTCAGTCTGCATGTACAGTTTCTATGGTGAGTCAGATTCCCCAGGGGTACTGAAAGATTTCTGGATTTTCCACAAATTCTTCAGTCTAGCTAAAGATCAAAGGTCAGCTATAATGAGATACTACTGAGATTATGAGGTGACTCTAAAAGGCTTTTACAAAGTCTTTGTATTTTATTTTTATAATTTAATGTTCTATGTCTGAAATACTTCAAAACTAACAAAGTGGAAAACATAGAAAAACAACTTTATAGGGAGATGATGCTAAAAAAATAGCTTCTCATGCGTGTAGAGAGCTTTCAAGTAATTTATTCATATGACCCTTCTAAAACTCTGACCTATTCTTTGTTTTACAGATGAGGAAGTAGGAGTTCAAGGGTTTAAATAGACTGCTCCAACTCACAGAGCCAGAAACTGGCTGAGACACAGCCTTGCTTTGATCTGGTTTTAGGCAGGGCCCTCCACCCTGTCGTTTAAGGTTATGGGGACCAGGGAACTAGGCAGCAGCTCCTCGCCCTCTGCTTGGTCCTCCTCGAGGAGCTTGGTAGTGGCTGGGAAAGTCTAGGGGCCCAGGCTCCCACCCTGCACACTAGGCTGCGGAGCAGGGAAGTCAGTATGGCGCCGGAGGGAAGGCTGTGGCCACCCCCACCCCGGGCAGCTGCAGCTCTTCCGGTAGGAGTGAAAATGGCTTCTCCCAAGCAGCCGTGAGTGCGGCCCCCCGCCATGGCCTTGGCACAACAATGGGCAAGATGCACACATTCTGCCCTGTGTCTCACCAACAGACTTGGACTGCAACAAGGTGTGGAGTATTTTCTAGCCTGGACCCCTCCTGGCAGCCCTCTACCCTGACTTCCTCACATGTGTATGTGTAGTGTCACCAGATAAAATGCAGGATGCACAGCTAAATTTGAATTTCAGATAGAAAAGAGTTATTAATTATTATTAGGTTAACTATGTCTCAAGTATTGCATGGGCTAGATTTATGTTGAAAATGATTAACTGTTTATCTGAAATTTATATGTAATGGTATCCTATGTTTTTATTTTTAGTTGCATCATATGCTTATGAAAGCTTGATGCTTTTGAATTATGGTGCTGGAGACGAATATTGAATACCCCATGGACTGCCAAAAGAACCAACAAATTTGTTCTAGAAGAAGTGCAACCTGAGTGCTCCTTGGAAGCAAGGATGGCTGGACTGCGTCTTATGTATTTTGGACATGTACTCAGGAAGATCCAATTCCTGGAGAAGGACATCATGTTTGGGAGAATGGCAGGTCAACAAAAACAAAAGGAAAACCCTCAAGTAGATGGGTTGACAGTGTCTGCAACAATGGGTTTAAACATAAAAAAGATCGTGTGCCTGGCACAAAGCTGGGGAGCATTTTGTTCTGTTGAGCATAAGGTCTCTATGAGTAGGATCTGACTAGGTGGCACTTAACAACAAATAATGTTTTTATTTGCTAAATCTGGTAACCCTCTCAACAGAGGTATAAGGAATCTTAAAGTCAGAAAACACTGTACTATAGAGGAAAGGGCACTATTGGGTCTGGTGGCTGTGGTCTGGATGCTTCCACTGACCATCCTCAGAGTGACCTGAAGGGATTCTGGCCTTTGAATTGGATGGACCTCAGTTTGAATTCACTGTCTGTCACTTAACTAGCTCTGTGAGTTAGGGAAAGATATTTAACTTCCCTCTGCTTTATTTTTCTTCTCTGTTAAAAAGGGATGATAATTACCTTTGCCACACAATGCAAGGTCTTTGAGGAAAGGGTCTGTTCCTTCTTTATTTGCATCTTCTCAGAGATTTGTACAGTGCTGGCACATGGCAAGGCTTTCAAAAGTGTTTATTGATATTAGTTGCATGGGTCTCAGAACTGGGCTAAGGAGATGGAAACTAAGAACTAAGAAGGAGTCAGGTGTGGTGGTGCATGCTTGTAATCCCAGCACCCGGAGCCGGAAGAAGAGGGTGGCAAGTTCTAAGTCAGCATGGGCTACATAGCAAGATCCTGTCTCAAAACAAAAACAAAAACAAACAAAACAAAAAACTAAGAAGGTCTTAGAAGTCATTGGTCCATCTTCCTTCAGGTGAATTTCGGAGGCTTGGAAAGGTTAAATGAGCTGTCCAAGGTCACAAAACACTTTGGTGGAAGCAAGAAGAAGAAACCATGATTTCTACACAAGGGATCTTCCCAGGGTGGGGACTGGGCTTATTTACTTCTAAGTTCTGGTGCCCAGAAGGAGCCCTGGCACCCCAGTTTTAACTAACTGACTAAATCTTTCTTCTTTGTTAGTTACTAAGTTTCCTTTGGGAACTATATAAGCCAATGACTATAAGGTGAAGAGATTGACCCAAAGCAAGTGAACGAGAATCAGGACCATTTAAAAGGGTTGACTGTGCTCCCTGTGGAGTTGGGGGTAGCTCAGTTGGTACAGTGCTGTTCCTCATTTTCTGAGGACCTGGGTTTGATCCCCAGCACCTCACATATGAGAGAAGGACATGGCAATCTGCTCCCGGAAAAAAAATCCCAAAACAATCTGCCATTGAAAACCTTATGAGGGTCACTATGAGTCAACCCGACTCCATGGCACCTAACAACAACAACATGCCCTCTCATACTGTTTGCCCAGCTCTGCCTGTTTTCTGACCGTTTTCCTTGGAGACAAAATGTCATGGAAAACAAAATGGTTTTGTTTTCACTAAGCATATCACTGAGGGTTGCATTTCAGTTGGAAGACAGATAAAACTCCTGGTAGAAAAATACTTCCTTGCATAGCAATAGGCACTCTAAGACATCATGCAGAGCAGCTGTGGATCTGGGGGGTCATGGGGTTCACTTCCTGCTGTGGCCAGATACCTGTCCCCTGGCGGGGGGGAGTTATACCTATGACTTATTTCTTGGGAAGTTCAGTAAGCCCAGGAGTAAGCTGCAAAGATCCTGGTGGGTGAGTGGGGCATCCTCTGTGATCACACACGTGCTGTAGGTGAGCTGCTCTCTCGGAGGGCAGCGTGTGGTGAAAGCTGAATATCCATCAGTCACAGTGATTATCAGGCGAGGTAGAAGAAATCTTGCAACATCCAGCTCTGCTGCTGAGCCCGTGCTTCCTCAGTGATCCACCAACACCCCCAAAGCAAGGCTTTGAGGCTCTGCAGCTAATCTGCTTCTGCGTTTGGCTCCTGGAGCAGACCTGCCCCTTTGTCAGTGCCAGAGGACCACACAACATTTCCTCCTTTTCTTTTTTTCCTTCCAGTACTTGGGGGTTGAACCCAGGGCCTCGCACATACTTGCAAGTGCTCTGCCACTGGGCTTCATTCAAAGCCCAGTTTTTATTTTTTTTAAATTTTGACTCAGGGTCTTGCCAAGTTATACAGGGTGCCTCTGGCCTTGAACTTGCCATTCTCCTGCCTCTGCCTCCCAAGTCTCTGGGATTACAGGCATGTGCGACTCTGCCCGGCATCTTTCTGCAGTGAATTTGTAGACTTCAGCCAGGGGAAGTCCCTTAAGACTCAGGAGGACCACTATAGAGCCATGCCCCCCAGGGGTCCCCTGAAGAATGTTAGCATGGAGTAGGGTAATAGGGTGTGGAGCCTATCCTGGCGGAAGCCATTTCTGCTCTGGGACTCCTTTCTCATGTAAAATGAGGGCATCGAACCAGATAATGTTTCAGGTCTTTTCTAACTGGACAGTGGGGCTGTGTGTTTTGTTTCATCTGCACACAGCCCTGACTGAGTGGCATTCCCTTCCCTGACCCTTTGGAACTTAGCCATGGGACATCTCTACTCCATGGGATCACTACTCCGTGTATTTTTTTCCCAAACTTTCCTGGTGCTGGCAGGTAAGAGTGACTTAGTTTCAGGGCTGTGGGCCGCAGATGTTTTCCTTCAACAGGAAACCTGGAAGGGTGTTTTCTTTGACTCTGATTAAAGCCCCTGTTGCCTCAGGAGCTTTTATAAAGACACACCCACGGATGGTCTAGTCATTCTACTGTGAAAACTCCTCACAACAGCACCCTCCCTGCACTGCTCCGGGAGAAAAAAATTGCAAGGCTGAGCCTCCCTCCTCTATAGCTAAGGCTTGCTCTGAATGAAAGGTGTGCCTCAAGACTTCTGAGGAGAAAATCTTGCAAATAGATTCAGTTTTTAAAGAGAACTGTAATGTGGAGATGACATAGTAAACATAGTAAATCACTGTCTTCCTAATGTTGGTTCACTTTGCAACTCTGAATTCTCACGTTCTGAGGGAAATCCTCAGGGGAGAAGCAGACACTTTGAGTAGGTGTAACATATGACCCATTAAAATGATCAATTAGGTGACAGTGCTGAAACTCTGACAAGTAGAATATTCCGCCCAGGCATGGCTCTCATTTATCTCCTCCATGCCTAGCAGAGAGCCTTACACCTACTAAACACTCAATAAACTCGCATTAAATAAGTAAAGAGAAAGTGTTCACAAAATAATCTTAATTGAAAAAAATTAGGACAAAATTACAGGCACATTATGATTATAACTAGGTAATAATTACATCTATGTATATGCATAAATAAATGTTGGAAAGGGACATAAATGTAGCACTTGTGAAAGAAATACTAGTTCCTTAAAAATTTTTTTTTGAAACATGTTCTGAACTTTTATAATAAAAATTCAAAAAGTCAAGAAACGATGTTTACTTGTAAAGTAAGAGAAACTCCTGCAAGGTATGACATAGGGAGGGGAGTGTAGGCTCTAATTAGGATCCTAGTCCCACTACCTTAGCAGATCTTTTGGGGCAAATTAAACTCTCTGAGCCTCAGTTTCTTCAACTGATAAAAAGAGGGTAATGACAGACACTGCACTCACAGGGCTATTGTTAGGCTTGAACTGGTTCTAAGATTTTGGTTTACGCTTACAACTGGTTTCTGGCCATCTTTTCTGGTGGATTTGTTACATATTAGAATCACTCTTGAACATCAGAACATCATTGCTGGGGTGGACCTTCAACAACAAAGCACCCACATGCACCTTCTGGTGTTTGTTACCTTCAGAATTAAGCTCAAGATATTCCTATTCTTGCTTAGGGCCAGCTTTTAGCAGAGAGCATGAAAGCCTCAATGAAATCCAGTTGGAACACAGCAGGAGGGGCTGCTTGGGAAGAATAACTAAAATAAGGTTTGCTGCCCTCATCCACACAGGCAAAGGGGCGCTTTCAGGCTGGAGGATAATTTTAATAGCTGCTGGTATAAAGTTAAAAATATGGCTGGGGGAAGGAAATACTGTGCAGAGAAAAACGTGAACTGAGTCTTTCTTAGCATCTGGAAGGCTTGTGCCACCATCCAGCCTCCCATCTCCTAGGTTGACAAGTAGGCACATAGAGAGACAGCTTTTACCTGGGGAAGAATGCTTGGTAAACTTCCGGCCCTAGTATGGGGAACAGGGCCCCTACTTCTCAGTCTAATCCTTCTGCCACCCCCCTTGCCCTCCCTCATCTTACCCCAGCCCCATGATTTCACATCTCTTAAGCAAGGTCTGCGGCTAGGGTTTATCTCACTTGGTAGAGTGCTGCTCTAGTGCTGAGGCACTGGGTTCAATCCCCAGCACTGCAAGAAATGAGAGAAGGACCTGGCAGCCCACTCTCGAAACACTCCATAATCAGCCATTGAAAACCCTAGGAATAGCAGAGAAGCATCGACAGGAGTGCTGGGCATGGCACAGTGTCGGGGAGTGTTTTGTTCTGTTGTACATGGGGTCGCTATGAGTTAGACCTGATTCAAGACACCTAAGAACAACAACAAGCAGCAAGGTCTGCCTGGTGCTCTCCTATTTGGTGGTGGCATCTATAGATGAAGCCTAAAGAATCATCATTAGAAATGACCGAGTATAGGGTCTAGGGAAGAAGAAGTCCATGCAAGAGGGTCTTGGCAAATTTTTTGGAGAGAGGTCACTGCAGAATGAAAATAAGCACTACTTTTTTGAAACGGAGAATCAAGAATCGAGACAATAATTATTCCATTTGCCTCAATATTTCTGTTTCTAGGAATTTATCCTAAGGAAATAATCAGAGGTGAAAAAATGCAAAAATGGGTATCTCAGCAAAATTTCTTTTTGCAACGTGATTAGAAATAGCCTGAAAGCTCAATCATGAAGGGTTTCTTGTATGAATTATGACACACCAGGCAGCTATTAAAGTGTCATTGTGGAGTATTGGTTAATGACCTGGGAGAAAACGCATGACATATTTCAAGCTTCAAAAAGCAGGACAAAAAAAAAAAAACCTGTATATGCAATAAAAACCCAAATTTGTTTTTATAATTGCTTTGGGGGAAAAAAGCTGGAAGGAAATATGCCAAAATGTAAAAAAAATGTGATTAGCGCTGGTCATGCAACTGATATTTTATTTTTAACACTTCTCTAGGTCTTAATTTTTAATGGAACATGCACTAATCTTAAACTCAAAAATACATTTCCTTAAGAAGGAATTCTTGGACGCTTTTTTTCCAACACAGAGACATGGCACTGGGAGTCACAGACATGCACAAACTCTTGGCTGGAGTTTGAGCTCCTTCAGTCCCACACCATCTGGAATACCATGGGCGGATCTCACCTGCAGTGTGGCTCAGTTTTTCTTACTGGGTTTGTAGGACACTCACACGCCTGATTCCAACATTTCAGGCTCTGGCTCTATGGTTTTGAGTTTCCACCCTCCCTGAGGCAGCTTGCTTTGAAAATACTCTAAAACCCAGCCTACTCTCACCTTCACTGGCTCCTCTTTCCACCAGTGGGCAGAGAGTGGCTTGAAGGGGAATGGAGGCTGCATAGGGTCACAGAGGCAAGGGATGAAAGTAAGCCAAGCAGGGGTGACTGGGGGTGCAGAAGTCCTCACAGAGGAAGAGGAAGGAGCAACGGGGCTGGGAAGGGGCTGGGGGCTGGGAGAGGTGGCAACTAGGGCTGAGGAAGGTCCTCCAGTTCACAGCTGTGCAGAGGGAGTGCCCTGGTCAAGGCTCACTGAGAAAGAAATGGCCATTGGATGTGGATATAACCACCTCATGTGTTCCCCACCCCAAGCGCCTCCAGTTCACAGCTGTGCAGAGAGAGTGCCCTGGTAAGGCGCACTGAGAAAGAAATGGCCATTGGATGTGGATATAACCTCATGTGTTCCCCACCCCAAGTGCCTTCTGGTCCTTTCCGGCCCCAGAGCTCCCGGCCCAGCAGCCTGTTACCTCATTGTTGGTGCCGACATCCAGCAGCACAGGAAGGCACTGCTGTGGGTTGACTCCTCCGCACGCCGTGTACAGGGCCAGCTTCCCCACCGGGATGCCCATGCCGTAGCAGCCCAGGTCTCCCAGGCCCAGGATCCGCTCCCCATCCGTCACCACCACAGCCTGAAAAGCACAGCAGGTGCCATCAATCAGGGGCAGGGCCTCCTGTGACAAAGTGCTCACTTCAATGTCCAAGGAGTCAGGCCTGACAGCCAGATGCCCACTGGCTTTGCGGGGATGGAATGGCTTGTTTGGGACAGGGCCAGCGGATTCCTCAGCTGCAGGTGGCTGATCCTTTCTGGCAGGCTGGTGAGAAACCCCACTGAGGTGAAATGACACCTGCCTTGCATTCTGGTTTGGGGTGGGGGGCTGCAAAAACGGAAACCACACCTAGTCACTCTCTCTTAAAGAAATGGAACAGATACTCTCAGCCTGAGACTTGGGGTGGGGAACAGGGAGGGAAGGAAATAATAAAAGGAGAAAATGAAAAACAACCGTTCATGCTATAGCCTACAGTTCCAGGGTTTAGAGACTAAGAGTCCCCCAGCTTGCTTCTGGGTAGCAATAAATCCAATTTGCAAAGAACAGGGCTCTGTGTGATGTCTTCTAGAATCACTATTTCATGTGAAATCAGGAAGATTTTCAAGTTGTACTGGGATTACCTTTTGTATTTGGCAAAGAATCATGAAGGTCAGCTATGTGTTAGATACAGAGCTAGTTCAAGGATTATCTATTGGAAGCTAACAAATGCTCACAAAGCTGACGGTGATAGATATGATTATGTAATTATCATGGCTATTCATTTTATGTGGCTGGGATTTAGCTCAGTAGAGCGCCGCTCTGCAGTCTCTGAGGTTCCGGGTCAGATTCCCAGCACTGCAAAAATGAGAGAAGGATGTGGTAATCTACTCCCAAGGTAATCCCAAAACAATCAATCAGCCATTGAAAACCCTATGAGGGTTGCTATGAGTTGGATATGACTTGCCAACAACAAACAATTCATTTTATACATACTTAGGAAGCATCTACTTTGCAAAAGACACTGTGCCAGATCCTGGAGGAAGGCACTTCAGTTTTCTCATCTATAAAAACAAGTATGCATATATATTCAGCCTTTAGAGAACTAACGGGCCAAAAGATTGATGGAATGTGCATATTAATAATTATGACCTTGGGATGGAGGCGTGAGTGCAGGAGAACAGCAGAGGGCAGCACAGGTTGAACAACATTTGCAGGGTTACCTAACTCCTCCTATGTGGTAACCCTTCAGGGAGGAGGGGACACAGGTGCAGACCGTGACAGGTGGAGATTGTGAAGGTACAGGTGGGGAGAAAGGCAAAAGGAAGATCCAGGATAGAGGTGGGGGTACAGAGGGTGTATGTGGAAACAAGGAGGTATAAGGTGCATGAAAGGAAAGAATGAAGCCAGTGAGGATTCAAACAGGGGCCATGAATGGCAGGGGAAGGACAACCCCTGAGTGACAGTGAAGTTTAATCTATGCAGGGACAATGCTAGGCACTGGGCATGAAGAGATGACGACTCAGTCTTGCCCTGGAAGAGTTTATGATCCAATACTCAAAGGGCCATGATACCTTCCCATTTCTACTCTCTTTCTCTCTTGGGGGTGAGAGCGCATGTGCATTTCTACTGCCCTTTGGTAGAAATAGGTATAGAGAAATAGGTATAGAGATCCTAAAACTACCCCTCCACTTCTGGAAAGTGGGTTCTAGAGAGTGTAGCAAATACCAACAACTTGGGAGGGTAAGGCAGGAAGACTGCAAGTTTAAGGCCAGAAGCAGCCTGCTCAGGTTAGTGAGACTCTGTCTCAGAATAAAAAGTAAAAAGTGGGCTGGGGGTGTAGCTCAGTAGTAGAGCTCTTAGAAAGCATGTATGAGGTCCTGGGTTCAACCCTCTAGCATGGCGAAAAAGAAAAGTAAAGAAAAGAGGTGGGGCCTAGAGGGAGGCAGTTAGGTCTTTGGGGGCACTGTCCTCAGAAGAGATAGAAGTACCCCATGAATGTGAGGTATAAAAGAGGAAGACTGGCCCCTCCTGAGTCCCTCTGGCTTTGTGATCTCTCTCACTCTCCATTGTGAAGTTGTTTGCAATGATGTCCTTAACACAGCTGAGCTGATGGCACACCACGTCCTTGAACCTCTAAAACTGAGAGCTAAATAAACTTTGTTTTCTTATATATTTCTCATGCTTGGGTTTTTGTTGAACCATTGGAAAAATGGACTATTATTGATATGTTTTAGAATGCACATTTTATCTCATCAAACAGGCTGGATGTTAATGGCAGGGGCTTTAGAGTCCAGTAAACTGTATTTGAATCTAGGCTCTTTGTTAATATGACATATGTAATCTTGTGTAAATAGAACACTTTTTTGAACTTCAATTTCCCATTAAATTTGTATAACAATACTGCCTAACTCATCCAATTGTCATAAAGATGAAATGAAATAATATCTCTCATTTTAATCTGGTGCCTTGTAGGAAGCAAGGGTGATCAGTAAATGGTCACTGCTCTTATGATTATAGTAACGATTATTACTTGGGGCAAAGATTATATATTAGACTTTAAATTATTTCTCTTGTCTCTAGTTCAGTATTACCACAGGAAGACCATGGAATAATTATCTGTCAAATGAGTGAAGAAAAGAGAAACCAAGGGGAGACCTTGGCAAATGCAACTCTTAAGAAAATCTGATTATGCCAAGCCTAACAGCTTTCCAACCTTCACATCTTCACCCATCCCAAAGGCTCCTACTGTCATCTCTTAAGCAGAGGACACTTGGAACTAATTGTTGGACATTGCCATTTGGATGGGGTTGGGGTTTAGCTCAGTTGGTAGAGCGCTGCTCTGCACCCTCTGAGGACAAGGGTATGATCCCCAGCACTGCAAAAGTGGTAGGATGTGGCAATCCACTCCTGAAGCAATCCTCAAACAATCAGCCATTGAAAACCTTATGAAGGTTGCTATGAGTCAGACACGAGTTGATGGCACGTAATAACAATAGCCATTTCGATGTCCAACATTCTTTCAAATTCCCCAAGCCTCCAACCAAGTGAATCCTCTTCTCCTTCTTCCTCCTGTTGAACATTTTTAATCTGCTTCCCTCCCTCTTGTTTTTCTGTCTCACCAAAACTCAAAGCCACCCAATTTTCTTTGACTCCTTTCCATCATTAGTGACTCATGGCCAGTTAGCCACCAATTTCTGATTGTTTCACCTGCTCTGTGTTTCTGGCATTTGCACACCACTGTTACTACATTAGACCGGCCTGCCTGCCTCTCATTTGAGCCATTACAGTGGACTTCTGACTGTCCTCTCTACTTGTGGATTGTCCCTATTCCATTTCATTTGTTCCAAAGCATCTCTAGATGCATCACTTTCTTGCCTCCAAATCTCCAAGGGCTCGTGCTCCCTATAAAGTGCAGCTTGGACATCTCTAACTGACATTTAAGATTTCTGGGGACTAGGTCCAACTTGCCGTCTGAATTCCACCTTCATCTTCTCCATGTCCCACCCATGTTCCAATTTTGTGTGATGCTTGTATTTCCTTAAATGCATGGCATTTTACTCCTCAACCCCTTTATTTCCCTTGTCTGAATCCTGCCATTTTTGTACAGTTCAAAAGGTAGCTCCCCCCATGAAGCTTCCTTTATGATATCGGTCCCTTCTCTAGATTCTCATGGCACTTTCCTCACCCATCACTCTCTTCCTTGTACTACAGTTATAGTATTCATTTCTTTGTCTTTCTTAGTAGCTCTAAACTCTTTGTTGTTCTTAGGTGCTGTTGAGTTGGTGTCCAACTCATAGTGACCCTATGTACAACAGACGAAACATTATTGTCATGTTTCTCTACTATTCATAAGGTTTCAATGGTTGATTGTTTTTTGGAGTGGGTTCCCCAGTCCTTCTCCCAAGCCTACAGCACTAGGTATCCCCAGGATGTTTCCCATCCAAGTACTAACCAGGTGTGACCCTGCTTAGCTTCCGAGATCTGATGGGATCAGATGCCACAGTGGTATGGCTGCAGGCTCTAAACTTTTTAGGCTGTGTCATCTTTGATTCTTCAGCACTTGGCTTGGTGCCTCTAATGTGATAAATATGCAATTAATGTTGGGCAACATGATAAATCCAACACAAAGCATAAAGTCACTTCTGCACCGGACAGAATCCAGAGCTGGCCTTGTTGTTAGGTGCCGTCGAGTTGAGTCCGACTCATAGCGACCCTATGTACAGTAGATTGAAACACTTGCCAATTCTGTGCCAGGCAAATGATCTTATTTATGTTTAAGCCCATTGTTGCAGACACTGTGTCAATACATCTGGTGGATGGTTTTCCTCTTTTGTGTTGACCTGCCACTCTCCCAAACATGATGTCCTTCTCCAGGGATTGATCTCTCCTGACTACATGTCCAAAATATGTAAGATGCAGTTTGGCCATTCTTGCTTCCAAGGAGTACTCTGGTTGCACTTCTTCTAGGAAAGATTTATTGGTTCTTTTGGCAGTCCATGGTATATTCAATAGACGTCTCCAACACCCACCACAATTCAAAAGCATCAATTCTTTTTCTGTCTCTCTTGTTCAATGTCCAGCTTTCACAACCATATGATGCCACTGAAAATACCATGGCATGAGTCAGACGCACCTTCGTCTTCAATGTGACATCTTTGTTTTTCAATACTCTAAAGGGATCTTTTGCCACAGCTTTTCCTAGAGCAATGCATCTTTTGATTTCTTGACTGCTGTTTTCACAGGTGTTGATTATAGTGCCAAGCAAAGCAAAATCTTGGACAACCTCAATCTTTTCTCCATTTATTGTGAAGTTGCATGCTGACCCACTCGTAATGATTATTGTTTTGTTGATGTTTAGTCGTAACCCATATTGAAGGCTATGATCTTTGATCTTCATCAGTAAATGTTTTAGATCCTCTTCACTTTCAGCAAGCAGGGTTGTGTCATCTGCATAATGCAGGTTGTTAATGAGTCTTCCTCCAATCCTGATGCCGCATTCTTCCTCATAAAGTCCATCTTCTTGGATTATTTGCTCAGCGTATAAATTGAAGAGATAAGGTGAAAGTATACAGCCCTGGCGCACACCTTTCTCAACTTTAAACCAGGCTGTTTCCTTGTTCTACTTGAACAACTGCCTCCTGGTTTACGTACAGATTCCTCATGAGCACAATTAGGTGTTCTGGTATTCCCATTTTCTGAAGTCTTATCCATAATTTGTTATGATCCACACAGTCAAATGCCTTTGCATAGTCAATAAAACATAGATAGACATCTTTCTGATATTCTCTGCTTTCAGCTAATATCCACCTGACATCAGCAATGATGTCCCTGGTTCTCCACCCTCTTCTGAATCCTGCTTGATTTTCCAGTAATTCCCTGTCTATATACTGCTGCAGTCACTCCTGAATGATCTTTAGTAAAATTTAGCATGTGTGCGATATTAATGATATTTTCCAATAGTTTGCACATTCAGTTGGATCCCCTTTTTTGGGAATGGGCACAAATATGGATCTCTTCCAGTTAGTTGGCCAAGTAGCTGTTTTCCAAATCTGTTGGCATAAACATGTTAACACCTCCCGTGCTGCATCTGTTTGTTGAAACATCTCTATTGGTATCCCATCAATTCCTGGAGGCTTGTGTTTCGCCAGTTCTTTCAAGGCAGCTTCCACTTCGTCCTTCAACAACATTGGTTCCTCTTCATATGCAACCTCTTGGAATGGTTGGTCATCTACCAATTCTTTCTTGTATAATGGCTCTGTGTATTCTTTTCATCTTCTTTTGATGTTTCCTGCATCATTTAATATTTTCCCTGTAGAATCTTTTACTACTGTCACTCGAGGCTTGAATTTTTTCTTCACTTCCTTAAGCTTGAGAAACAGAGCATGTTCTTCCCTTTTGGTTTTCTGCCTCCAGCTCCTTGCATATGTCATTATATTTGTTTTTGTCTTCTCGAGCTGCCTTCTGAAATCTTCTGTTTAGTTCCTTAACTTCATCATGTCTTCTTTTTGCTTTAGCTGCTCGAAGTTCGTTCAAGGGCAAGGTCCAGTGTCTCTTTTGACATGTAATTTGGTCTTTTCTTTTTTTCTTGTCTTTTAAAGAACTTTTTGCTTCCTTCTTGAATGATATCTTTTATGTCATGCCACAACTCTTCTGGTCTCCTATCTTTTGTGTCTAATGCATTAAACCTATTTTTGAGGTGGTCTCTGAACTCAGGTGGGATATACTCAAGGTCATATCATGGCTCTCATATACTTGTTCTAATTTTCTTCAGCTTCAGTTTGAACTTGCATATGAGAAGTTGATGGTCTGATCCACAGTCAGCACCTGGTCTTGTTTTGACATTTTGTACAGTGCTTTTCCATTGTCTCTTTCCACATATGTAGTCAATTTGATTCCTGTATGTTCCATCTGGTGAAGTCCATGTGTATAGTCTCCATTTATGATGTTGAAAAAATGTATTTGCAATGAAAAGGTCATTGGTCTGACAAAATTCTATCATGTGATCTCCAGCTTCGTTTCTGTCACCAAGGCCATATTTTCCAACTACTGAGCCTTCTTCTTTGTTTCCAACCTTTGTATTCCAGTCACCAGTGATTATCAGTATGTCTTGATTGTATGTTTGATCTATTTCAGATTGCAGAAGCTGATAAAAGTCTTCCCTTTCTTCATTTGTGGCCTTAATGGTGGGTGCATAAATTTGAATAGTCCATGAATAGTGCATGAATTTGAATAGTGCATGAATTTGAAATAGTCCTATTAACTGGCCTTCCTTGTAGGTGTATGGATATTATTCTATCACTGACAATACTGTATTTCATGACAGATCTTGAAATGTCTTTTTTGATGACGAATACAACCCCATTTCTCTTTAGTTTATCATTCCCAGCATAGTAGACCATATGATTGTCTGACTCCAAATGGCCTATGCCGGTCCATTTTAGCAAACTGATGCCTAGAATGTCAATGTTTATGTGCTTCATTTCTCTTTAACAATTTCTAATTTGCCCAGATCCATACTATGTACATTCCATGTTCCAATTATTAATGGATGTTTACAGTTGTTTCTCCTCATTTTGAGTCGTGCCACATCAGCAAGTTGAGCACCCTGGGGTTTTACTCCATTTCCGTCATCCCAGTAGACTCTACTTTGAGGAGGCAACTCTTCCCTGGTAGTCTTTTGAGTGCCTTCCAACCTGGGGCCTCATTTTCCAGCACTATATCTGACAGTGTCTGTTTGCTATGCATAGGGTTTTCAATGGCTAGTTGTTTCGGGAATGGCTCGCCAGGTCCTATTCCCTAGTCTGTCTTAGTCTGGAAGCTCAGCTGAAAACCTGTCCACCATGAGTAACCTTGCTCATGTCCAAGGTTACAGTCACAGAGCTCTCAGCCTCATCGCAACATGCATGCCCCCACAGTGCAGCAAACTGACAGACGTGTGGGGGAGAGCTGGCCTAGCTTAACAAATTCAGAGAGATGTTGCATCCCATTTTTCATTAGACCATGGAAATAATGCTGGAGCCATTAGTTTAGCAGGTTCTCAAAGGGCTTAGGGAAAACCTAGGAGCATTTTTGAGTTTTAAAATCCAGAAATAACTTTCTGGAATGACAGTGTCACATTTTTCTTGTTTGGAAGTTAAATAAGTTGTAAGTCCTTTGTATTTTAGATGACTAGGAGGGCTTGGAAGATGGTGTGCTGGGGTCTTCCTTTGCCTGCGTACTACCTTTCGTGACTTCCTGGGTCTGTCCTTTAGCTTAGGTGGATCCAATGGGACTGACCAAAAACTGACCCAATGGTCACGATTCCTTGGCTGTCTGGGGCTTCTTTAGACTTGTAGCTATGGTCATGGGCTGCCTACAGCATCACGTGTGAAACCTTCCTCTTCCTCTTTCCACATCCTTCCCTTTTTCCTCCCCCTTATTCCTCTGCTTCTTCTTCCTCCTCTCCTCCATAACATAAAGAATGCATATTCCCTAGTTTCAAATCTTGCTTCCACTCCTCACTTGCAAAGAATCTAACCTCCCAGCTTCCTTGTCTACAAAACAGATAATAATAATCCCGACTCCTTCCAGGTTGCCAAGGGAATTCAATGAGTTAATCTATCTAAAGCACTTAGCAAAATATTGTGTGAGGGGATGCAATGACATCCTGCCCTGGGTCATCCTGCAGGAATGAAGGAATTCCTTCCCCAGTGCTGCTCTCTGCTATCAGTCCACCTGGGGAATTTCATCTACGGAAGAGAACTACCTTGCCCAGAGCCACACCTCACTTCAGGGTCAGCCTGCAACCAAGACTGACCACCGCAGGAGCACAAGATCTGCTCCCTTACTCTGACTCAGGATGACTCTGAAGGGGTGGCCTAACTCTGGAGCACCCTCCTGGGCTCAGCTGGGTCCTCCCCAAGACCTTGCTGCAGCCCACCTCTCCTTTTGCTCTGTCTGCCTCCTTCCCTTCCACAAGTGTTGAGCCAAGAGCACTTCCTAAAATGCTAATTTCTATCTCCAAGACTGTTTCCAGGGTATGCCAGTCTCTGACTCTGAGCACAGAGTGGGGTTTAATGCAACACAGCCTGTGTGTGGCAGGTAGGCACATGGACCTAGCAATAAGATCCAAGGTTTTGCTGTATTAGGCATGTCCAATCTGTGGCACATGCGGCCCAGGACAGCTTGTAATATGGCCCTACAAAATCTTCCAACATCGTGTGTTTGTGTGTGTGTGTGTGTGTGTGTGTGTGTGTGTGTTTTAGTGCTTATTTTCTCTGTGACCCTCCCATGATGGATATGCACTCACTATATTATATGATTTATGTGCAGCCTGAGCTAATTCCTCTTTACTTGAGGCATCCAGGGAGCCTAAAGGCTGGACAGCTCTGCCCTACACATCTGGTGCCCAGTGGCGGAGGCGGCTTCCTTGGCTCCACTCGAGGGCCTCCTCCCAGATCCTCCTCCCCAGAAGCTGCAGGGATGGGGCAAGGATAGAGAGATTTAGGAGCTTGGGAAAACTGTTGGGGAGGAGGGCGATTCTCAGTTGACCCTTCCTCCTCTTCCAGGCACTGGCCACTGTGGGAAAGAGTCAGAGAAGCAATTCTCACTCCTCTTTGTGATTGATGCCGGGCAGCGCTGGGTGACTGCTGTGGCTTGCCGCCTCCCTCCTGAACAGGAAAAGCCCACAACACTTTGAGATCTCCCCCATCCTGGGCTTTGGCCCCGTTTCCCTCGTAGCCTACTTCTCTTCTTAAGTTCTCAGTTTGCAGCTCCGCTTTCTGGTGGGGAAACCACAGGCAGTTCATTTTCAGGCGCCGAGTTGATTTGGAAGCTCCTCTAAACTCATCCTCCTCCCTAGCCAGGCAGCCAGCAGCTATGGGGTACAAAGACATCTGCGTCTCGTGAAGCTCCACCTCCCCCTTCAGCTGCTGGGGAGGGGTGGCTCAGCAGCAGGCTCTGGGGTGGCAGCAACATGCATTGGTGAGTGACCTCCAGCAAGTCCCTTAACCTCAGCATGGGCATCTGAGCAACACACACTCCTACCCTTCCCTCAGGACCTGGCTCAGGGATTTCGGAAGCAGTCTTCCCTCCTACCTGAGGTCGGACCACAGTGAGAACTGCATGAAGTGGTGTAGACATCCTGTGTCAGCTCAAAGTGCATGCAAGGGATGGCGAGTGGAGAGTCCCTCCCTAAGAGGCGACCTTCACTTCCCCTTTTAAAGGCAATCAGAGGAAGCACATTAGGCGACAAGAGAGATTGCAGCTTGGAACATTCTGAATTTTTGAAAGAGCACCTGGGTTATGGAGGGACAAGGCCTCCAGGAAAGAACTGGCCAGTGCGTAGGGTGGGGTAGGGGTCTAGGCTACACTAGGGACAGTCTGATCAGCCCTAGTTGGCTTGTTTATGTGCCAACCATGGGCTCAATATTCAGAGCTTCTGGTGTCTCCAGAGAAGCCAGAAATCCAAGTGTGCTGATATGTATTTATAAATAAAGTCCCTTGATTTTAAAATGTTACCTACAAATTCAAAATTTTCAACAACCACCGGGGGCCAAATCAAATGTGTCCAGGACCAAAATCGTCTGACTGCCCATTTGTGGCCTCTGATTCCCAAAAGAGATCCCTCTTTCCCTGGCTACCCTTAAGTCCTACACAGCTGTGAGGGCTACAGCTGCCTCTGCCACCCCCAGGAATGACAATATCCGTTCACGTCCCCTTCAGTATGGGCGACTGTTATTGTAGTTCATCCTCACAATAGTAGAGCAAGCTCAGAGTGGCTATCTGCACGTGCAGCAGGTAAGGGGAGGATTCAAGAGTAGAACCCTGGCCTATCTGTTGCAAAGCCTGGGGTGCTTCCTCTCCAAAATGACTGGAACTGACCTCCCAGCTTCTCCAAAGTGAGGCAGGGAATCAAGGGTGGATGTGGCCCCACGCATTCACTTGTCCACTCTGGGGTCCCTCAGGGTGGGCGGGCAGTGGATCGCCAGCCTACTCCTTGCCCCCAGGCTTCTCTTTTTGGCAGCATAGACATAGTGCACTCTTCTTGCTTCCAGGTTGGCCTCTCTAAGCAGACCGCCAGCTCCCTGAGTTTGGGCCTGCTCGCCTTCATCCTGGAGGCCCCGGGGGACTTGAACAGAGCAGATGTTTACTAAATGGTGGTCAAATACAGCTGAGTTAGACGCCACTCACTGGCTCAGACCTGCGATATAACTTAAAATCTCCTTAGTCTGGATGTCTCTCTCTCTGGGACCTGCTTGAGTCCCACCTCCTCGGGAGTGACCTCAAAGCCCATTTTTCTTCCTCTAAAATCAGTCTCCAGTTTTCTAATAATTAGCACACAATATTTACAAGGGTCTCAAAATGTGTTTATTGGAATCAGTGGGTATTTAGCTCCTAAAGGTGTATTTTGAATTCATATCCTGGTTGAGTATTTAGAGTATTGAAAAGTAAAGATGTCGCATTGAAGACAAAGGTGTATCTGACTCATGCCATGGTCTTTTCAGTCGCATCATATGGTTGTGAAAGCTAGACAGGAAAAGAACTGATGCTTTTGAATTATGGTGCTGGAGACGTCCATTGAATATACCACAGACTGCCAAAAGAACCAACAGATCTGTCCTAGAAGAAGTACAACCAGAGTGCTCCTTGGAAGCAAGAATGGCCAGACTGTGGCTTACATATTTCTGACATATAGTCAGGAGAGATCAATCCCTGGAGAAAGACATCATGTTTGAGAGAGTGGCAGGTCAATGAAAAAAAGGAAAACCCTCCACCAGATGGATTGACATGGTGTCTGCAACAACGGGCTTAAACATAAATAAGATTGTATGCCTGGCACAGAATCGGGAAGTGTTTCGATCTGCTGTACATAGGGACTCTATGAGTCAGACTCGATTCGAGGGCACCTAACAACAATAACAACAACATCTTGGTTGAGAAACTAGATAATAAAGGCAATTTGGGGGGAGGATCCATTTTTTCTCCATGTGGCAGGATAATGATGCAAAGTGTGCTTTTACAAGAGGAACAACTGAAACCTGAAATCCAGCCCATGAGTCCTTCCCCACTCCCCTACGCCAGCCTGGAGGAGAAGGTGCCTTTTTATTTCTGGTTAAGAGGCGGTGGGAGAGTACATTTTCATGCTTCTTTCTAATTCCTCATAGTTCACACAAAAGTGTGGTATGTGTTCATGGAGACCTCCCTCTCCATTGCTGGAGATAACTCCGCATCACCTCAGCAAGCATCTACTGCGTATAAGGTTTCCCCATGGCTGAAGTGCCCTCGCATGTGGAAGAACTCAGCATGTAGGCCCTCAGCAGCATGCCTGCTCAGGTTAGCCCGCAGTTAACTCCCCATCCACTGAGCTGCCTTCCCTTAATGTCCTCAAGATTTTGTGACAGTTTCACCCTAGATACACCCTGGAAATTTGCAAGGCCACGGCCTGCACATAACTGGAGTATAAGCAGATAAGCAAGACAGAGAAGCACAGGGCAAGATCGCACCCAGACATGTACAAAATGAATTACTCACCAGGGCCAGGACTGAAGTCCAAAGGCTTTGGCTGTGGCTCGGGCCTGGCTTCTGAGAGCCAAGGTCCTGCCCTTGCTCCTTGGCTCTAAATGCTAGCACTTTCCAGAGGGAGCCAGACTGGGTGGAACACAGAGCGAGGGAGGCAGGAAGATGCTGTACTTGGTGCCCCTTGGAGAGAAGTGAGGGGGGTCAGGGAACAGCCAGGGAGGAGGGAAAGAGGCCCAGAGAGAAGGCAGTGCAGGCAGGGTCACGCGAGCATCGGCCCTGAGAATCATTCCCACTATACTTGGTCAGCCCCAGCCCTTCTGGCTCATGTGCCAGTGACACCCTCACTACTCGGCCAATAGCTTCGGCCATGTTGTTTCCAGAAATGACAATGGTCTTGGCTGCCAGAGCCCCTCAAAGCCTCCATGGTAGTCCCTGTGGTAGGAGGAGACCTGGGGATTTAGCCACAGGCTAATAAATTCCTACAAAGTTGCATGTTGTATACTTAAAAATTAATACAACATTTGCATTCCATATTTGCATTCGTGTTTGTTATGTAAAAAGGTTTTCTCCCTAAATTTGTTTGAGTGAATTTGATCTTCAGCAATAAGTGCCAGGTAACTCTGCATATAGTCCCTACTGCTGTGTACACATGTGGTACACATACTCAAGTGGGAAGATACTGCTCACCTAGATTTTTCTCTTCATGCAGAAGGGCCTCACTTACATCAGGTCTCTGTAATGCCTGACTGTCCAAACTCTACCCTTCAGGCCCAGGTCCAGTGTTATTTCCTCATTGAAATCACCTCAGGTTTCCCTTCAGCTAAAAGTCATCTCTGCCTCTTTGGAAACACTCAGCTTCTTGTATGTATTTCATCTATCTCTGATTAAGCCCCACCTGTCAGTCTTTGGTATCTGTGTTTTATTTTCCTTATGACATGCCAGTTGCTCCAGAAGAGAGTCTCTGTCTTATTTTTCCTTGTATTCACCATGGAAACTAGCACTTATATTTAGCTGGTTCAATATATAGAGGGCTGGGATTTAGCTCAGTTGGTAGAGAGCTACTCTGCAGTCTCTGAGGTCCTGGGTTCGATTCCAAGCACCGAAACAATGGGAGAAGTATGTGGCAATCAACTCCTGAGGCAATCCCGAAACAATCAGCCATTAAAAATCCTATGCGGGGCGCTATG
The DNA here is from genome assembly GCA_007922755.1 of Pedetes capensis. Lineage (NCBI taxonomy): Eukaryota > Metazoa > Chordata > Mammalia > Rodentia > Pedetidae > Pedetes > Pedetes capensis. Next base: position 54,501 of record VMDO01008952.1, read on the forward strand.
AGTCAGATGCAACTTGACAGCACTTAACAACAACAACAATAAACAGTGAACATTTCTTCAGACTACTACTACTAATAATAATAATAATGAGCAATTTCACATGGATGACTGGTTAATGTAAACTTCTGCTCTGTAGTACATTTGTGTTTGGCTAGAGAAGCTCTGCCCCCATATGTCTGCCAAAGGCAGAGAATACCACAAGGGTGTCTATCTATGTTTTATCCACTATGCAAAGGCATTTGACTGTGTGGATCATAACAAATTATGGATAACACTACAAAGAATGGGAATAGCAGAGCACCTAATTGTACTAGTGAGGAATCTGTACATGAACCAGGAGGCAGTCACTCGAACAGAACAAGGAAACACTGCTTGGTTTAAAGTTGAGAAAGGTGTGTGTCAGGGCTGTATCTTTTCATCATATCTCTTCAATTTCTATGCTGAGCAAATAACCCAAGAAGCTGGATTTTATGAAGAAGAATGCAGCATTAGGATTGGAGGAAGACTCATAAACAATATGCTTTATGCAGATGACACAACTCTGCTTGCTGAAAGTGAAGAGGATATGAAACATTTACTAATGAAGATCAAAGAAAATAGACTTCAATATGGATTGCCACTCAGCACCAACAAAACAAAAATCCTTACAACCCAGTCAGTGTGCAACTTCACGATAAATGAAGAAGAGATTGAGGTTATCCAAGATTTTGCTTTACTTGGTTCTACAATCAACAACTATGGAAGCAGCAATGAAGAAATCAAAAGGTGCATTGCATTGGGAAAAGCTGTGGCAAAAGATCTCCTTAAAATATTGAAAGTAAAGATGCCACATTGAAGACGAAGGTGTGCCTGACTCATGCTATGATATTTTCAGGCACAGCATATGGTTGTGAAAGTTGGACATTGAACAAGGGAGACAGGAGAAGAATTGACACTTTTGAATTATAGTGCTGGAGACGAATATTGACTATAACATGGACTGCCCAAACAACCAACAGATCTGTCCTAGAAGAAGTACAACCACAAGGCTCCTTGGAAACAAAGATGGCTGGACTGTATCTTATGTATTTTGGATATGTTGTCAGGAGAGACCGATCCCTGGAGAAGGGCATCATGTTTGGGAGAATGACAGGTCAATGAAAAAAAAAAAAGAAAACCCTTCACTAGGTGGATTGTCACAGTGTTTGCAACAATGGGCTTACACATAAAAAAGATCCTGTGCCTGGCACAGAATTGGGGAGTGTTTCGTTCTGCTGTACAGAGGGTCGCTATGAATCAGACCTGACTGGATGGCACCTAATAACAACAACAACAACATAGAAAGTCTGTGGTCTGAGTCTGGGAAGGGGGGAAATATGTTGCTTTCAGTGTCATAATGGCTTGTATTGTAGGTGGAAATGGCTCTGATGAAGGCCAAAAGGATTCTCCCAACAATAGTGCAAGAGCAATGAAAACAGAACCATACCTTAATATTGTCTTCTGGCCAAGAGTTCAGCATTGTTGCAAGATGGCCTTTGTCATGAATGGTTATAAACAGCCCACTAAGAGAAACACACACAGAAAAAGCAGGCAGTCAGACTAGAAACAGAGCAAACCCCATGAGCATTGAGTATCTTTGCATCCCTTGGTTTTGCTCACAGACTTGAGCAACAGGATCTCTTCCCCAAAACCTGAATAGTTTAAAATGTCCTGCTCTGGCCCTTCTCTGATTTCTCCTCTCCGTAGGACCAGGAACTCCTCAGGCTAAGCGGTATGCCTGTGGATCCTGTGTTCTCTAGAAACTGCATCCTCTCTTCTTCCCTCGAGACCAGGTACCCAGGACCCCAGAAATCCCTGGCTGGGTGCTCCTAAGGTTGCCTCAGGGACTGTATGGGTTTCTTCTCTAGGTCATTCTCAAGTACAGACCATATAGCATGGCTGGACCACTAGATGTTGGGCTGTGTGTAGAACTTGGTCCTGTGGGTTGGGATGTCCAGACACATATGCACAAGGCCCCTGAAGCGGGGATGTAGAGCGATGGGAATGGGGATGGGGCACCAGTCGTGAGACAGTTTTCTCTGCACCACTGGAGTCTGAGAATTCCAAATTCAAACTTGGCCTTCCAGACCACCAACAAGGTATATTTGTAAATATTTGGGCTAACAGCCAAAGACTTACTAGTTTGAGGTGTCAAATAATAGCTTCTGGTAGTGACATAATAGCTTGCACAGAATAACCTTTCCACAAACAATGATTACAAAATTGTTCATTTGTAAATAATTTATGTTATTGTTGTGTTATGCAATGTGTGTGTGTTTGTTTATGGCGTAGGAGACTGGTCAAATGGTAGCCGAAACTCCAGGGGACTCTACCTTGGAAAGCAGAAATTACATCTCCTGAGATTTGTAAATCTGCAACTTTGGCCTGAGGGGAGTCCAATCTGCAGGCAATCTGGGGCAAAAGAGGCAAAGACTTACTAGCTTGTGGGGTCAGAGAATAGAGTGGGTGTTAGAAGAGGGTCTGGGAAATGAAACGGGGAGAATTCTGAAAGGGAAATATCTGCAAAGAGGATGAACTCCCAAATCTGTGTACAAAATCTGCCCAAGTCATTGGCTGACCTTTAAGCTATGCATACACCAGGGGACTGGTAAAAAAAAAAAAAAAAAATCTGGAAGTACTGAGCAGAGATTTTAGTTTCTGCTAATCTGGGGAGATGAGTTTGGAATTTGAGTCCAGCTAACTGTCCTGAAACAAAAAATACTTTTAGGAGAAACAAAACAGAAACCACAATCCATAGGATTCAAGGTAAGTAGAAGTGCATTATAATAGCCTGCTTACTTTATATATGTTTGAAAGTTTCCAAAAATAACACAATTAAAACAAAATAACACAATAACAAAACACCACCGAGTCACAAACTATTCTTAACATCCATATTCCTTGCCAGGACTGTTCTTTCTCCTCCCTACCATTGCCCACCTTCTTGAAAGAGTTGCCCACGCTAGCCGCTTCCATTTTCCATCTCCCACTCATTCCTCCCCCACTGCAATGTGTCTTTTCTCATCATCAGGCTACCAAACTACCAATGACCTTCACAGCCCTAAATGTGATGGACACTCTATAGCCCCAATTTCCTTTGGCTTCTCGGTAAGTAGAACCTAACATTTTTCTTCTCTCTTCCACCTAAACTTTGGTTTCTGTGACTCCACTTTCATTGACCTTCCATTCTGCCTCTCTGGCTGCTCTTCCTTAGTTCCTTATGTCGGGTCATCCAGCCATGATGTGGAAAAGTTTTTCAAAATCTTGAACTATCCCACGTTCCTTCTTACTCACGTTCTTCCTTTATGTGACCTCATCAGTGCCCAAGGCATTTGGTTAATGACCCTCAAATATCTGAAAATCAGAGTTTCTCATCTTTGGCACTCTTGACATTTTCGGTTGATAATTCTTTGGTGTGAGGGGTGAGTTGTCCTCTGCACTGTAGGGTGTTTGGCAGTACCCCTGGCCTCGACCCACTAGATGCCAGCAGCACCTCCCATTCCGTTGTGACAAGCAAAAAAAAAAAAAAAAAAAAAAAAACCAAAAAAGTCTCCAGACATTAGCAAATATACGCTGGGGGGACAAAATCATCCTTGGTTTAGGAGGCATTGTTTATTCTTCTGTATTTAACTGCCTACCTCACCTGTGTCAAAGGCACTTCAAATTTAACAGGTCCGAAAACAAATTTGTGATTTAATCTTCCACCACTATGACTCAAAGACAAGACGAAACAAAGACTTGCCCGTCTCATCCTCCATTCGTTAGCCACATTGGCTTCTTTCTGGTCCTCCCGTGCGATGGTTTTCTTCAGGTCGTTCCTGCAGGGCTAGCTTAGACGGTGTTCTTCTGTCTGATACACTCTGCCTGTCCTAACCCTTCATTTAGTTAATTCTGACTCATTCTTTTGATAATTTCTAACTCAAAAGTACAGGGTCCTTGTATGCTTCACGCAAAGGTATCACATTTATTTGTGTACCTCCTTTGTTATATCTTCCCCCCTTATTAGACTATAACCTTCACAAGGGCATCTATTTTTGTTACTGTTCAGCACTGTATCCCCAGGCTTAGTCCATAACACCTGATAAATTCATCATTTCTTTGGTTGGACTTGAGGGTTGAACCCATGGCCTCACACATACTTTGCAAGTGCGTAACCACTGAGCTGCACTGTCAACCCATTTTTAATTTTTTATCTTGAGACAGGGTCTCACTAAGTTACACAGGCTGCCTCTGGCTTGGAACCTGTGATCCTCCTGCCTCCACCTCCCTACTTGCTGGGATTATAGGTGTGCACCACTGTACCTGAGTAAATACATAATTTTTGAAGAAATGGAGAAGTGAATAAATGAATGGTGATGATGATGGTTGAGGGATAAAAATGAAAAGTGTTGAATGAAATTTTAGGTGGAGCAGAGGCTGTTTGTGTACGTGCTATGCTGTGCCCCACTGAAGGGGCCATGGGGGCCTTGCTGGGTGACGCTGGGTGGTGCTGTGCCCTGTGGCATAGAGTAATGAGCACTTGGAGGATGGTGGATGGGCCAGGGAAGTGAAAACACTTGAGGCTTGGGGTGCAGGGCTCCATCAAATATACTGAAGTGGGGCAGTGTGGACATTTGAATTAATAATAAAGTCTGAGATCAATTTCCAGGTGAAGGGTACTAGAATATGCTACCCTAAAATATGCCTCTTTAACCTGAAGATGGTCTGCAGCCTTAGCACCCTGGCATCCGATCTCACCTGATCCCAGAGGCTAAGCAAGGTCAGCCTGGTTAGTCCTTGGATGGGAGACCACCAACATCAGGTGCTGCAGGCTAGGGAGAAGGGCCTGGCAATCCACTCCTGAAACAGTCCACCACTGCAAACCCTATGAATAGCAGAGAAGCACTGATAATAGTGCTGGGCACCGCACAGTGTCAGGGAGTGTTTCCTTCTCTTCTATATAGGGTCACTGTGAGTCGGACCTGACTCGATGGCACCTAACAACATCAGCCTAAAGATTATTTTGAGATAGAGGCCACTGAAGATACAGAAAAGCCCTGAAAATTGGGAACAAGTATTTTTGTTTTCTGTTTTTTGTAAAGGAAATTTTCACTTGCTAAAAAATTTTCCATTTGTACAGATGCCTCCCTCTCCTGTACCAAGATGCTGAAGACTCTTAACAACTCTTATCAATGGAGAAGGCACTGACTTAAATCCTCACAATAAAACTTACAAAGCAACATTATTTACCGTACTTTCCCCCTGGATGTCTCCTCATAGCTTTCCCTTCAGAAGTCCCAAACCTCCATTCCTTTGTTTTAGCCTAGAATAGTATTTAAACTCAAATACAAACCACCCCTTGGATACTCATGGTACTCACACATGGACACCCACAACGTGCATGTTAAGTTTTGGTTTGTTTCTCTCCTGTTAATCTGCCTTTGACCAGTCTAATTTACAGAGCCCCAGCTGGAGAACCTAAGATGGGTAGAGGAAAAGAATTTTTTCCTCCCCTTCATAGGCACTGGCCAATGACATTGTGAAATGACTGTGGGGCTTTCAATCATACTAATCAAGGCAAAAACTAGCATTGACTAGGCTTCCTGCAACTTGTTTCTAAAGATCTACTCTATGAAGTTTGTTGTTGCTGTTAGGTGCCATTGAGTCAGTTCTGATTGTTTTGCGATTGCTTCAGGAGTGGATTGCCACATCCTTCTCCCACTTTTGTGGTGCTGGGGATCAAACCTGGGTCCCCAGAGAGTGCAGAGCAGCACTCAATCAACTGAGCTAAACCAGCTGAGCTAAACCAGCGGCTATAAAGTTTAAGTTTGGAAAATCACACCATGTTGCTAATCCTGGTCCTAAGAATTGCCCTGGATGAAAATAGCAGTTACACCAAGGTGTTCTGAAGTTTAAGGCAGCATGATTGCCTTGGTGTCAGTAAGAGGATAAATGGGCCAAGTTGAACCTATACACTTGGAAACTTAAACTCAAACCTGCAGTCCTCCTGCCTCCATCTCCTGAGTTGCTGGGATTACAGGTGTGCACCACCATGCCAAGTTAAATACATCATTTTTGAAGAGATGGAGAAGTGAATAAATGAATGGTGATGATGATGGTTGAGGGATAAAGATGAAAAGTGTTGAATAAAATTGTGTGAAAGGTGGAGGGAAGGCAGTTTGTGAACGTGCTATGCTGTGTCTCATTCAAGGGATCATGGTGGCAGTGCTGGGTGGTGCTGTGCCTTTTGCCGTTTTAAAGGCCCATTCAGCCAGGTTGCTAGCAGCTGAGTTAGGCAAGCCCTTTAGGGACAAACTCCTATATTTCTGTACCTTCACAGTGTTCTTTTCTTCCTTCCTTCCTCCTTCTCTCCTTCCTTCCTTTCTTTCTTCTTTCCTTCCTCTCTCTCTCTTTCTCTCTCTTTCTTTTTTTCCTACTAAAACTTTATGACAAAAGCTGAGCATTCCCAGAAGTGTTCCTGTGTTCTTGTCTGGCATTTTAACCTTTTGACCTTTTGAACACATACTCCATGATCTTGACCTAAGCATGCCCCAAAATGTGTTAGCCATTTCTCTTTCCTGATCTGTCCTTAAGCTGAGCATGTGCAGGAATGTTCCTGCCTGTAAAATCCTTTCCTGTATGAATGTGTACAGTCTTCTGGAATAAAATCTCCATGCTTCCTTTGTTCCAAAAAGGTACTGCTTTGGAAATAACACCTGTGCTGTCCTTACCTGCTGCAGGTCATAAACTTTCCCCTACTCTTTTATTTCTTGGCCATGTTCATTTTGGCTTTGTACCTACCAGGATACGAATCCATTGCTTTTGCTTACAATATCCTTTTTATCTTCCAAACCAGTTGTCTCTCTGAGGTGCCACTTGAGATGTTTTAGGGATAAATCTCCTAACAAGATTTTTAAAAAACTTGTTGTTGCAGCTCTAATATTCATAAGTCATTTCTCCCCAAGTGATCCAGAGCATAGTCACATGGGATAATAATGCTGGAGACCAGAAATATATCATCCCAAAATATGACCATAAGAGAATAGACTATGCCACTGTCACTTAAGGACTGTTTCAACCTGATTAGTTTGAAAAACTGCAGACACAGAAGAGGTCCTGAAAATAAAAGTAGAAGTCACACTTTTGTAAGAGAAAGTTATATCCATAAAGGAAATCTCTATTTGCAAGAGTTTATCCCTCTATCAGGCAGAAAAGGATGATTCTAAATCATTAGACACTCTTATCAATAAAGAAGGCATCAATGTAAGCTTGCGTAGCAAGGCTTACCCTTGCTTGCTGTCTTTTTCCTGGCTGACTCCTCATGACTGGCCTCCCTTAAGCCTTTGTTTCTCTGTTTTGGTAGAAGATGGTATTTAAGGCTGAATTCAAGCCACTCCTTTGTGTTGGGTTTCTCCCATGTGTATATAAGGGATACATGTTATTAAATTTCTGCTTATTTTTCTCTTATTCATCTGTCCTTGGTTACAGGAATCCAGTCTAACTAAGAATTATGAATGAGAGAGAGAAGATTAGTTTTCTTCTCCTATGCTAACAAGAAGGCCAATTCTTTCAAACTAGAGGAACTGAGTCCCAGCCCCCAGACTCCCTGATGAATCCCTGAAAGACTGGGAGAAATCAGTTAACCCACACTAATCTCCATGACCTATTCTTGGCCCTTTGGTGCTCTTTCTCTGGAAATGTCTCTCATCTCAACATTCTCTCTATGCCCTGAGCCCAGATAGAGGCTCAGTAAGATGTTAGGAAAAAGCTGATGTATTAAAGGGTAGGGCTGGGATTTAGCTCAGTTGGTAGAATGCTGTGCTGCAGTCTCTGAGGTCCTGAGTTCAATTCCCAGCACCGCAAAAATGGGAGAAGGACCTGGCAATCCACTCCCAAGGCAATGCTGAAACAGCCATTGAAAACCCTATGAGGGTTGCTGTGAGTCAGATACCGACTCATGGCACCTAACAACAAACAACATTAAAGGGTGAGATTCATGCACCATTTCAGACCTTGGCAAAGCTCTGGTGTGGCTAACTGTAAACACAGGAAAAATGTGACTGCTAAAATTATCTGGCACTTTAAAATAAACCTTTTGTGTTGAAGATAAGTTGGAGAGGGGGAGGGATACCTGAACAGATTTACATTTAAACTTGAACTACTAAAATTTCAGAAAACTCTTTTTTGCTTTTTTCATGCTTTGCAGAAATCACATTGCAAATGTATAATCTTTTGAAATGTATTAAGAGCCTTTTAACTATATTCCAAAGTGCCCATAAACCACAGCTACAAATGATCCTGAAAGATTTCCCTAAATGGAGATTTTGAAATGTCTGGTCCCAAGACCTCATTTTACAAACAGACAGTGAAGTCCAGAGAAGTAAAGTGACTTATCCAAGGTCATGCAACTCATCTGCAGCAGGATCCTGAGACCCCTGCTTTTTCCAGTGACCCACAAAGCCTGTGCTCTAGGGGCTCTAGTTCCCAACAAGCACCTAGAGGTGCACTAAACAGAAATGCACATTGGGGGTACTAATGAAACATTTTTCATGATGTTTGTGGGTGAAAAAGTAAAATGTTCAGGATGGGGGATAATAATGATAAACAAATGGATTGCAGGTCCCAGAAGGATTGTAGAAGAGGGTCTTTTGCTCAGCCACTCATTTCCCAGCAGAAGGGCACCTAGACCAGAGCAGAAATAAGATAATTCTGAGGAAGAACGCCTCCTCTGAAATGCCCGCAGCAGACTATTTTCAATTTTAGCAACTCTCCACTCAGGGAGACTGTTTTAATTCTACAGTAAATGGTGTCAGGGTAGTTCTTATCTGTTTCCACGTGGTTTTGATCAACTGAGGAATGCATGCATTCACCCCTCTGCATCCTTCTTCAGTGGCCTCAGAAAAAATATCCAGGGGCATTGGGAGGTTCCCCTCCCCAGCCCTGCTTAGCTCCACCCTGAGACCTCAAATGCAGGGGAGCCCATCAGCTTGAAGTGGGGATTTTGAAGTGACTTCCATAGACTGGGGTTGACTGCAGCCACAACAACTGGACTCAAAACCTGGCATTGCTACTCCTTGGCCACCCAGCAATGCACAAGTTACTTCCTTTCCTAGAGCTTCTACTCCTCCCATGTAAAAGAAGGAAGTGACACCAGCTGCTTCCTACCTTTGCTATTAAGGATCAAAGAAGACAATGTTTACTGAAAAAGTGTGTTACAGTGTCTGTTGGCACATGGTGTAAACTCAACAAATGGCAGCTCTTCCTGTCCCTGGTTTGGTGTAGAATTTAGTAGTGAAGGCTCACGGGTCAGATTGCCTGGGTTGAAATGCTTGCAAAATGACTAGCGAGGCACTTGATTCATAGTAAATCCCCAGTAAATGTTAGTATCTAATTGCAAATTAGCATTTTAACTAGAATGAAACCCTGCCAATATGCGCGATTGTCAGAGGCATGATTGGCAGTTATAGTGCCTTTTATTGGTGGAAGAGGAAGGAAGTCATAAATAAGTATGGCAAGTAGAAAATCTTTCATTATATGGGTCACTGAGCTGGGGCAAAATAAAAGGGTCTTTGGTGATGGACACTTGGGACTAAAGATCAGCCATGTATCCTGCACCTGCAGCTGTACCATGGTGGTGTTTGATCCCATCAGATCTTGGAAGTTAAGCAGGGTCAGGCCTGGTTAATACTTGGATGGGAGACTGCCTGGGAATACCAGGTGCTGCAGGCTTGGAAGAAGGACCGGGCAACCCACTCCCCCCAAAAAACCAATCAGCCATTGAAAATCCTGTGAATAGCAGAGAAACACTAACAATACTGTTTCGTCTGTTGTATAAAGGGTTGCTATGAGTCAGATACCCACTCCACGACACCTAACAACAATAACAACGTATCTTGCAAATGTTAATATTCAATGAAGATGAGATCAAGGGTAGTGCCAAGGGAAAACAAGACACAAAATAGTAACATTCATTCGTTTAATAAACTTTTCTGAGTATCTCTGCTCAGGGACCCTGGCAGATTCTTTAAGAACATTATCCTAATGCTCACATTATACTATCAGCCAGGTGTTGTCATTGCTCAGGTGAGATTAAGAGGTAGTGATGTAAAGATGCAAGTGGGATTCAAATGTAGGTCTCTTGGATTCCCAAAAGGTGCTTCCTGTAGGTATACGATCTGGGGCAAGTCACTTGACCTCTCTGTGCCTTAGTTTTCTTATCAGTAAGATGCGGATTATGGTTTTCCCATGACAGAATGATTCTGAGGATCAAACAAGGCAAGACTGCAAAATCCCCGCACACTGCAAAGCCCTGTGGAAATATGAAGCTGACTGTTTGTCTTATCTATTCCAGTATGGTAAATCTGAGAGGGGGTTCGAACTTGAGGGTCCTTGAGTGCATGCTGCTTGATGATTGGGGTAGTAACTTACGTTCCAATAAATGCTATATGCTCCACAGCTGTGTCTGTTTCAATCTTCTCTCCTTGGGGAACCAATCCCCCAGGAATGCATGTTATTCAAGGGGCTTTGCCTTCCACAGCTGTATGATGAGTCCCAAGTGTGATGTGACCATCCTGCTAGAGGCACAATGGGAGGCGGAAAGCCGGGAGCTCCAGGAAGGCCAGCTGGTTCTGAGGCACAGACATGGCCAGCTTTTGAGTGAACTACAGGCTGCCTGGGGATCCCAAGGCACTCAGCGTCCTGCAGTGAGCTAATGCGACCTGAGCACTCGTCAAGGCGGACGGCTCTTCTGAGTAATTACAGCAGACTCCCAGGGCTTCCCAGATGGGCATCTGGGAGAGAAGTACTCCTGGGAATCTCACCATTAATAGCTACTAACTGGAACAGGACAAAAACAAAAGTAATTTTAGCAGCTGATGGCTTTTCCCAAGTTTTTCCTGTTTATTCCAGGGAAGCAATTTTAGAACTTGAGGGGTAAAAAAAATATACATAGTAACAAGCCAAGCTATGAACCTATGAAACCTAAATTTTTAATGAATAGATGCTTTGCTTTACATAAAATAAGGATATCCTTGAAAAGTTGTGAGTAAATTAAATATCTAGACCTAAAGTATATTGTATGTGTTCTTGGGAGGTTGCGGTTTAAAGAGAAACCAGGGGGCACGGCTCGGGAACATACAGCAATATCCCCTAATGTGTTAGCCTGCTTTCCATCACTGACAAAAAAGATTGAGCTAAGCAACTTATAGGGCTGGGATTTAGCTCAGTTGGTAGAGCGCTGCACGGCAGTCTCTGAGGTCCCGAGTTCAATTCCCAGCACTGCAAAAATGGGAGAAGGGCCTGGCAATCCACTCCCAAGGCAATCCCAAAACAGTCAGCCATTGAAAACCCTATAAGGGTTGCTATGAGTCAGATACCAACTCGACGGCACCTAACAACAACAACAACAAGCAACTTTAAGGAGAAAAGGCTTATTTTGGCTCAGGGTTTTGGAGGTGTCAGTCCACGACCTGTGGGCCCGTTGTTTTTGGGCCTGGGGTGACACAGTACATCATGGGGGTGTTACCAATCAGCTGGGGGTGTTGTTTTGCTCTATCTGGATGGAAATTGTGGGTAGGTAAGGAGGAACCCTTCCAATGCTGATCTTGGGCAGCAATTTTGTCTCTCGGCGATTGACAGCAGTGTGCCGTGGTCTCTGGGACTGTGGCCAACCAGAACTCACTAGTCTGTACAGCTCTTTAGCAGGTTGAGGAGTCTGGCCCTTTAAGGGTACAGTTTGAAGAACCCCTCCCCAACAGCTGCCCTCGGAGCTGGGTGCTTCTTGGTCCCTGCCCACAAGGTGAGGTGCCAGGCTCCCACCTTGTGGTCCCCTCCTGGTGCTGGAGCAAAGGCAGTGGCAAGGAAGTGCTTCCCAGATGCTACCCGCTCCCCAACCCTGCTGCAGCCAGCAGAGGGAAGGAGGCAGTGGCCATGCCCCTGTCATCAAGCCAGGAAAGTCCCAGGGAAGCCCAGCGATTGGCTGGGCTTCTACTGCCACCCATCCAGCCACAGAAAGCTGTGCCCCTGCCTCATAGCCCCTGCTGTCATGTCACTGCCACTGCTTTTTCTCCTTTTTTCCTGTTATCAGCTCAGCTGCTACCTAACTTAGGCAGAAAGACCACTTGAGAGGCTTTTTACTGGGCTTGTAGTTGCAACACTGGGAGGAAGGTGCATGGGAAGGCGGCTCCCAGCTGTCCCTCCTGCAGAGCCCGGAGCCTGTTCATGCAGGCAGAGAAGGGGTGGGTGCTGCAGTCACAGTGATTTTTCTCATGCAGATATAGGTTTGTGTTTACAGCCATCACAACATCATCCCCTTCTACGTGGCATAGCTGGTCCCTTTTGCCCAATCACAGCAGTCCCTTTTGCTGGGCCACCATGGGACGTGCTCCCCCTCTGGCCTCGGCCAGTCATCTAAAGTTCCCTGAGGCTTGTGAAAGCAAAAGAAAAGACGAAAAAGTCCAGTGCAAACTGCAAGCGGAGCCAGCCATGGCTGGGGCACAGCTTCAGAATCTGGAGTTGTAGCAAATAGTTCAGTTCTGTAGCTTCCTTCAGATCTGCATGGAGCGATCACCATCACCTGGCAGGCAGTGGTGTAAGGGTGGCTCTGCTGCAGCCTGAGCCACAAGGGAGGGCCGGCAGCTGCTCATCAGGGAATCATATCACCCCATCGCCCTACACCGGTGTTCCTTGCAGAAAAATAAGTGGCACGTGCAGCAAGAAAAAACACGCCCTTACAGTTAACATTTATATTGATCCTAGCAATGTATTAACAGTACAGCAGGCCCAGCACCCCAGGGAGAGGTGGGTTCCCCTAGTCTATCTCAGTGGGCGCATAGGGCAGAGGAAGCCCTCACCTCATGGCACCTGGGAGGCTGTCTCCTTCAAGGGCACGCCCCCAGTGACCTGTCTTGGTCCCCAAGGCCTCACCTCTTAAAGATTCTACTGTCTTCCAATAGCACAAAAGACAGGGACCAAGGCTTCATAACCCACCGGTCTTTGAGGACATTGTGGATCTAAACTACAAGACCTCACTTAGGGCTTTCCTGTGTTCGGACTTTATTTCTTCAATTCCTAGAAACAGAACATGGGTTCTTTCTTGGCAGATGTGTGGTCACCAGGGCCCACTCACTAAACCTGAGAAGGACTGGCCAGAGAAGGGACTTGTTCCTCCCACAAGGAGCTTTAAGGTATGCGTGCAGACAGGAAAAGGATAGATTCCTGCTTAACCAAGCCTGCACTGCGCATCTACTCCATTCTTTCACACACTTAATTCATTTCACTTGAAAGGGTTATTTGTTGTGGGCTGCTCATGCTGGAACAAGACTGAAATTCTTTTTTTCTATCCATGTGTGGAAGTAATTAGTTTTGTTCCCCAAATACAATGTGTGTTCTCTCTTGGAGGCACAAGGCAAGATTCATACCCATGGTTTTCTGAAATGAAGCATAGCTTGGTGACCTGCTTTGCCTAATAAAATGTGAATGAGTCCATCACAGTTTTCCTGGGCAGACATGTATAAGGGCCTGCATGATTTACCTTCTCTTCCCTTTCTCTGTCACAACCTGTACAGTTCCAAGTAAGGCTACTTGGTTAGCGAGGGGACACAGCGCAAAGCCCGTAGGCAGGTGGCGATGGTGGTTGCACGTGTGTGCAGAAGCACATGATGCAGAGCGTGGAGTAAACTTTGCTTTATGCATTGATATTTTTGGGTTATTTGTTTCCCTTCATAAACTAGACCTAGTACACTTTGTTCAACCAAATCTTTCAGTGATGCCCAATATGTAAAAACAAATGTTGGCATTCTGGATAAAGCAGAAGTGAGGGCTACCCCCTCTTTGAGGAGCTTCTCATTCATTTTCCTCAGTAGACCTCTGGAAATGACAGCAAAGGAAAAGAACGCCTTATTGGAAGCAGTGTTATAGTATGGAGTTCAGGAAATCTAATGCACCTCTCCCCCCACTAGATGGTATGTTGTAGGAGGACTGGGTAGCATCTGTCTTATGGCTGTAACCGTGGGGCCTCATCTGCAGCCAGGCACACAACGGGCATGCTCTAAGCAATGTGTGCATGAGGTACGAGGAGTGGGTCAGAACATGGTGCTAAAGTGAAACAGATCTGGGCTTTTATTTTTGTAGTTATAAACTGAGTCCCCCACACATCTGTCAGTTTGCCGTACTGTGAGGGTTTGTGTGTTGTGATGAGGCTGAGAGCTCTGCCACTGGTACCTCAGATGTGAGCAGGTTACCCATGGTGGACAGGTTTTCAGCTTAGCTCCCAGACTAAGACAGACTAGGGAATAGGACCTGGTGAACCACTCCTGAAACAACTAGCCATTGAAAACTCTGCAAAGAGCAAAGAAACACTGTCAGATATAGTGCCAGAAAATGAGCCCCCCAGGTTGGAAGGCACTCAAAAGACTACCAGGGAAGAGTTGCCTCCTCAAAGTAGAGTCTACTGGGATGACGGAAATGGAATAAAACCCCAGGGACCTCCATTTGCTGATGTGGCATGACTCAAAATGAGGAGAAACAACTGTAAACATCCATTAATAATTGGAACATGGAATGTTTGTAGTATGAATCTAGGAAAATTAGAAATCATTAAAAGAAAAATGGAGTGTATAAACATTGACATTCTAGGCATCAGTGAGCTAAAATGGACCAGCATAGGCCACTTTGAGTCAGACAATCATATGGTCTACTATGCTGGGAATGATAAACTAAAGAGAAATGGAGTTGCATTCATCATCAAAAAAGACATTTCAAGATCTGTCATGAAATACAATGTTGAGTGATAGAATAATATCCATACACCTACAAGGAAGGCCAGTTAATAGGACTATTATTCAAATTTATGCACCCACCACCAAGGCCACAAATGAAGAAAGGGAAGATTTCTATCAGCTTCTGCAATCTGAAATAGATCAAACATACAATTAAGACATACTGATAATCACTGGTGACTGGAATGCAAAGGTTGGAAACAAAGAAGAAGGCTCAGTAGTTGGAAAATATGGTCTTGGTGACAGAAACTAAGCTGGAGATTGCATGATAGAATTTTGTCAGACCAATGACCTTTTCATTACAAATACATTTTTTCAACAACATAAACGGAGACTCTACACATGGACATCACCAGATGGAACATTCAGGAATCAAATTAACTACACATGTGGGAAGAGACGATGGAAAAGCTCTGTACAAAATGTCAAAACAAGACCAGGTGCTGACTGTGGATCAGACCATCAACGTCTCATATGCAAGTTCAAACTGAAGCTGAAGAAAAGCAGAACAAGTACACGAGAGCCACGGTATGACCTTGAGTATATCCCACCTGAGTTCAGAGACCACCTCAAAAATAGGTTTAATGCATTAGACACAAATGATAGGAGACCAGAAGAGTTGTGGCATGACATAAAAGATATCATTCAAGAAGGAAGCAAAAAGTTCTTAAAAAGACAAGAAAAAAAGAAAAGACAAATTACATGTCAAAAGAGACACTGGACCTTGCCCTCGAACGAACTTCGAGCAGCTAAAGCAAAAAGAAGACATGATGAAGTTAAGGAACTAAACAGAAGATTTCAGAAGGCAGCTCGAGAAGACAAAAACAAATATAATGACATATGCAAGGAGCTGGAGGCAGAAAACCAAAAGGGAAGAACATGCTCTGTTTCTCAAGCTTAAGGAAGTGAAGAAAAAATTCAAGCCTCGAGTGACAGTAGTGAAAGATTCTACAGGGAAAATATTAAATGATGCAGGAAACATCAAAAGAAGATGAGAAGAATACACAGAGCCATTATACAAGAAAGAATTGGTAGATGACCAACCATTCCAAGAGGTTGCATATGAAGAGGAACCAATGTTGTTGAAGGACGAAGTGGAAGCTGCCTTGAAAGAACTGGCGAAACACAAGCCTCCAGGAATTGATGGGATACCAATAGAGATGTTTCAACAAACAGATGCAGCACGGGAGGTGTTAACATGTTTATGCCAACAGATTTGGAAAACAGCTACTTGGCCAACTAAACTGGAAGAGATCCATATTTGTGCCCATTCCCAAAAAAGGGGATCTAACTGAATGTGCAAACTATTGGAAAATATCATTAATATCGCACACATGCTAAATTTTACTAAAGATCATTCAGGAGTGACTGCAGCAGTATATAGACAGGGAATTACTGGAAAATCAAGCAGGATTCAGAAGAGGGCGGAGAACCAGGGACATCATTGCTGATGTCAGGTGGATATTAGCTGAAAGCAGAGAATATCAGAAAGATGTCTATCTATGTTTTATTGACTATGCAAAGGCATTTGACTGTGTGGATCATAACAAATTATGGATAAGACTTCAGAAAATGGGAATACCAGAACACCTAATTGTGCTCATGAGGAATCTGTACGTAAACCAGGAGGCAGTTGTTCAAGTAGAACAAGGAAACAGCCTGGTTTAAAGTTGAGAAAGGTGTGCGCCAGGGCTGTATACTTTCACCTTATCTCTTCAATTTATACGCTGAGCAAATAATCCAAGAAGATGGACTTTATGAGGAAGAATGCGGCATCAGGATTGGAGGAAGACTCATTAACAACCTGCATTATGCAGATGACACAACTCTGCTTGCTGAAAGTGAAGAGGATCTAAAACATTTACTGATGAAGATCAAAGATCATAGCCTTCAATATGGGTTACGACTAAACATCAACAAAACAATAATCATTACGAGTGGGTCAGCATGCAACTTCACAATAAATGGAGAAAAGATTGAGGTTGTCCAAGATTTTGCTTTGCTTGGCGCTATAATCAACACCTGTGAAAACAGCAGTCAAGAAATCAAAAGATGCATTGCTCTAGGAAAAGCTGTGGCAAAAGATCTCTTTAGAGTATTGAAAAGCAAAGATGTCACATTGAAGACGAAGGTGTGTCTGACTCATGCCATGGTATTTTCAGTGGCATCAAATGATTGTGAAAGCTGGACA
Source organism: Pedetes capensis (assembly GCA_007922755.1). Classification (NCBI taxonomy): domain Eukaryota; kingdom Metazoa; phylum Chordata; class Mammalia; order Rodentia; family Pedetidae; genus Pedetes; species Pedetes capensis. The sequence goes on from VMDO01008952.1 coordinate 71,466, forward strand.
TTGAACAAGAGAGACAGAAAAAGAATTGATGCTTTTGAATTGTGGTGGGTGTTGGAGACGTCTATTGAATATACCATGGACTGCCAAAAGAACCAACAAATCTGTCTAGAAGAAGTGCAACCAGAGTGCTCCTTGGAAGCAAGAATGGCCAGACTGCGTCTTACATATTTTGGACATGTAGTCAGGAGAGATCAATCCCTGGAGAAGGACATCATGTTTGGGAGAGTGGCAGGTCAGTGCAAAAGAGGAAAACCCTCCACCAGATGGACTGACACAGTGTCTGCAACAATGGGCTTAAACATAAATAAGATCGTTTGCCTGGCACAGAATCAGGAAGTGTTTCAATCTGCTGTACATAGGGTCGCTATGAGTTGGACTCGACTCGACAGCACCTAACAACAACAACAACAACAATAAACTGAGTATATCGTAGTACCTCCAGGTGGTTCTGTGATGGTATGTGGCATAGAGTTTGTACCAAGCCACTTGAATTGTGTCTCTTCTTCATCACAAATGTGTTGAAATCCCAGCCTCAAATACCTGTGATCTATTTGCAAATAGGGTCTTTTGCAGAGTGTTAGCATGAGGTTTTTTAGGGTAGGCTCTAATTCAGTGGGACTGTCCTTATAAGAGGAGGGGAAGACACAGCCATACAGGGAGAAGATGACCATGTGATGATGGAGACAGATTGGAATGATGCATCTACAAGGCAAGGCATGCCAAGAATTGCCAGCACACGATAGCAGATGGAAAGGGCAGGAAAGGATTCTTCCTCTCAGGTTTCAGACAGGTCACGGTCTTACTGACACCTTGATTTCGGATTTCCAGCCTCCATAACTGTGATACAACACATTTCTGTTGTTTCAAGCCACACAGTTTATGGTAATTTGTTACAGCAGCCCTAGGAAGTCATCTGCCAAATATCCAATTTTTGTATCGTAGCCATGAGTAATAGACATCACAATTCCTTCTCTGTACATTTCAGAAAACTTAAGTCTGTTGGAATTTCATAAGGGCAAACGCAGGTGAACTTTCCTCCATCCAACAAAGGCCTGTAAATTACATCATTATCTCCAGTTTCCATCAGGAGCCAGACAAATTCTCTTGATTTTTAGAATTCAGTTACACGGGAGAGAAAGAAAAACAAAGATAATATTCCCTTACGAGAATGTTATTTCTTAAAAAGACTCTTACCCCTTATCTCAGTCTGCAGAGGGGTGATTCTCAGAAATTTCCTAAAATAGAATTGGAAAAACCAACAACAAAATCCATTGAAACAGACAACGCTCGTTTAGCCTTCTTGGCACCAAGTCGGACACAAAAGGAGGGCTTAATTAAAACAGGGTCAGTGACATTAGGCAAACCACTGCAACAGGCTCGGGAGGAGGGACATGCACTTTCAACTATGTAACAAAGGCTCACTGTTGCAGGCGAAACCACCATTCCACACATTTTTGACAGGAGGGAACCCATCCTCTGAAAACCTGCAAGAGGCTATTTTTTTTTATTGGAAATTTTTAATGTACACCTTAATGTGATTCATTCTGACATGCTTTTCATTGTGACATTTCCATATATGCATTTTGTTGTACATTATTCAAATAGGTTCCCCCTTACCCTCTTGTACGCTTCCTCCCCCATCCCACCCCCCCATCAAAGACTTCTCTACCATTTACTTGTCTTTTTATGGTAATATTTTTCTACTATTTTTAAAGCCCAGCCTCTGTCTCCCAAGGTCAACAGCATAGCAGGACAGACCAGGTCGAAGATGCCCAGGAAGTAGATCTAAGAATCCTTGAGGACTCTGTAGGCCAAGTATTTGGAAAGGCAAAGCCAAGAGAGTCTGAAGTGAGGCCACTGCCCATGACCTTGGAGAAAAGCCTTGGTCTGTGGAAAGTCTTCAGAGTGGGGCGATTAAAGTGGCGGATGGGATGCCCATAGGTAACTATGGTGGCCACTCATGGCCTCTGTTTGGGTTTTACGTTTTGATTATTTAAACACACTGAACCACAGGAGCTAATTTCCTGTACCCTGGCCAGCCCATCCTGTCTGCCCTCTGTTTCCTTCTGAGGGAGATGTTACAGAGAGTGGCTGTGGGCCCTGTTGCTGTCTGGTGGAGGTCCTTCTGACCTTCCCAGATAACAGGGGATGGGAAGTGCCTCTGTGTTTGGGGTTAGGCTTCCAGGTCCAAACTGTGATTTCTGTCCACATGACGCCATCAGCAGGATGGTGGAATGGGTTGGGATGTCTGGATTTCACATGCTTGAGGTTAATAATTAACTGTCTTGACTCTGCTTGGTCTCATGGATTCTGCTTCATGCTGAGCACACAAACACAAAGGTGAATACATCTTTCTCTCTGGTCCAGAAGTGTTTTCTGATTTAGGACAACCAGAAAAGAAAAGTACAGTGCAAAGGGCTATAACAGAGACATTACTGCATGACCAAGGAGAACCACAGAATAGGCAAGCCCAGAGTGGCTACATCACAAAGTAGAAGGTGGTGCAGCTGGACCTGGAGAGCCCTATGGGTCTCCCCATTCTCTGCCTCCTTCTCACTGCTGTCGAATGATTTTCCCCAACTAGACTTGAAGCATCACAAAGGCAGGAAGAACATCCTCCACTTTCGTTGATTTCCGTGTGTCCTCTAATGCAGCCTTATAAACACAATCTACCTCTGGAACAGATCCCCAAATAGGTGGTCAATTGCTTTCTCTCTTTCTCCAAGTGTGGGGATGGAGCAGTTAGGATAGGGCAGTAGAAGTGTTCCACTATTATACCTAGCCAAATGAACTTGAGCTTCCCAGCCCTCTCTCAACCTGTTTTCTCATCTGTGACATGAAGGAGTTAGATCAGACAACTTCTAAAACTCTGTGATTGTTTGGCTACACTCTAGGAAGTTTCACAGACATCCATGGGATCATTGGAAGGACATAAACTTGGAGCTAGGCAGACCTGGGTTCAACTCCCAGATCTGATCCTTGTTCACTGACAAACCATCCTTAACTTCTTTGAGTCTCAGATGCTTATCATTAAAATGGAGCTATAATCATTACATCCATCCCACTAAATTGGTGTGAGTGTGTACATGTACACATAGAATGTTGGTTATAAAGTAGCCTCTTGATAAATTTTTAAGTTGGTACTTTGGAGCTGTTTGTCAGATTCCTTCCAAGACACACAGGATTTCACGTGCCCTGGTTCACAGATAGGGCAACTACACCTTAGGATTTTCCTGCATCTTGCCACAATTGTTATTTTTTTCTTTTTCACTCTCAAAGACTTGCTGATTTGCAGATCCAGTATATTAAATTCAAAACTGCCAACATTAATTGGATGCCAACTACAGAAAGGCAAGCTCATTCTCTTGGTGGCATTCTTTGAATTCCTTCACTGTGTAGTTATTTAATAAAATCCTAGTAATAACACAAAACATGCGAAGTGGCATATCACCCAAAGGCTCTTGCCCTTTTTGGTGTAGACTACAGTGCACTGCTTGCCAAGCTGTGCAAAGTTAATTTTGAACTCAAATGATGGAGCCTTAAAGATGTGGGATCAGCAAACCTCAAGCCTGGTCCTGGCTCCTTGGGAGCCTGCTCTTTGGCTTCAGGTAACTCATGCCATTATTACCTTAGCTGTCAAATATAGAAAGCAAGAAAGAATGGCAACACTTCAGCTCCCATTGGGAACATTTTGGAAATGGTACACCATTATTCACTGCCACAAGTCTGCGAGGCAAGTACTGTTGCCCCCATTTACACCTGAGAGTAGGGAGCAAGGAGATGAGAAAGTATCACTGGCATCGGAAGTAACCATGCAGTACTGGGAAGGTTGGAGAGAGGGCGCTCTGTCATCCCGAAGTTTAAGGAGGTATCAGTAAAGCACTAACACCTTTGGAAGATAGGCTTTGTTAATAAAGAGAAAAACTGGGGTAGGTTTCTAATTTTTTTTTTCTTTTTGTCCTTCCTGGAATTTGCAAATCTAGTTCTCTAACCACTTTGTTGATTGTGAGAGAGTTTTTGGTAGTAGAAAATTGTTGAGTTGAATTCCAAGGGCTGGGGGACTTTTTCCTCTGTTCTCTTTGAGTGAGAGAGAGGCTGATAAGGTGTGCAAAGAGCTGAGAAAGTGCACTTTTCATGAACAAGCACGAGTCCATAGAAAAGCTGGTGAAGGGTACCCTGCCTCTCCATCACATCATCAGTTGACTGAACGCTTTATAATCAGGAGGGGGAAAAAAGCTCTCATAGATGGGAATTTTCACTGAAATCCACACTGGTTCAAATAGAAAAATCACTTTGGAATCTGAAAACTTGAATTCTTCAACTCCCAGATGCTTCCAATTAGAACAGAGAAGGTTAATGTAGTTTCAGCTGTTATTTGAAATCCTAAAATGTGTCAAGAATCTCAGAGAGAGCTGTTACAAAGGAGTTTCTTTTTCTACTGAAATATTTACTCCTCCAGAAATAATAATCACAAAGGCCTCAGGCCCCCTCTACCCTGAGAAGTCACACTTAACACTCTTTACTTTCTTTCATGGTTGTGAACACGGCAAAGACCCACACATGGCTCCACTTTATAAAACAAACACCTTCCGGCCGCCTAGAAGGCCTCTGATTAATCCGGGTCTCTGGGCAGTGATTTTTTGGAACACGTCTCTGTTGTAACTCAAACTTCTGATATCCAAAGCCAATAACCATCAACCTGAGACTCTGCAATCGCTGCCCCCCACTCGGAGGCACAGGCAATGAGTGACTTGTTTACACGTACGTGCAAGATCAAGAGAGGGAAACATCCTATCTGCTTATTTTTCCAAAGCAGGTTGGAGAAGTATTCACACATATTTTTCCCCACTGAGTCATAAATCTCTGAGGCTTCAATTTGAGAAGTAGGTCAGGAGCTCAGAACCCTATGGAGACACAATAAAACAACGGGCCCCTAAGCCCACGCCAAGCCGAAACTTAAAAGCGCCAATCCATTTTCTGCTAGCATTTATGAGGCAGTTCTGTGGGCAGCCATCTGAGTCCTATCTTGAAGCAATTTGTAAGCAGAAGACCCTGCACACTTTAATTTATCATGAAAACATTTCTGGAGCTATCATCGCATATTAGTCACGAAAGCTGGAATTTAATAAGCAGGAACAGAATGCAGTTTCAAAGAGGACAAAAGTTCACTGGGGAAACATAGGTTTAAATCTCAGGGACCCTGATCCCTGGAAGCAAATGTAAGAGACAGCCAAGTGCCTGGAACTAAAGTCTGAAAGGGCCCTCATCAGATGCAATTAGGCAGGACGAGGGAAGAAGGACACGTTTGACCTTATTTGTTGTTTTGACTATGTTTAGCTTCTAATCTACAAATATCTTTGGAGGAAGAAATCTGAGGACACTCGAATGAGGAGAGTTCAAGGCCAGGAGAGTATTTGCTTTGAAATGACTAGAAAAAGATGGATGCATCTCTGGTCAGGAACAAGTTTCAGCTGGACACACTCCAAATGCAGAACATTAATGCCGCGGTGAAGCCTGAGAACAGAGGCTCCGGCAGACTTAGACCAAAACTCCAGGTCCCTTGGTAGTAGCAGACCGACCTTGGCAAATGATCACAGTTGAGCATCAGTTTTGTAAACTGTAAAACAGGAGCAATAAAACATGTCTAATAAAGTTATGCCTGCAGCTGTAGTCCTGTGGCATCCGATCCCATCAGATCTCAGAAGCTAAGCAAGGTCGGGCCTGGTTAGTACCTGGATGGGAGACCGCCTGGGAACACCAGAAGCTGTAGGCTTGGGAGAAGGACCTGGCAACCCCCTCCCAAAAATCAATCTGCCATTGAAAACCCTATGAACAGCAGAGAAGCACTGACAATAGTGTTTCCCCTATTGTACAGAGGGTCGCTATGAGTTGGATACCGACTTGATGGCACCTAACAACAACAACAATAAAGTTATATGTGAAAGTTAAAACAGAATATATGGAAAGCAGTGAGCATAATGCCTGGTAGATTTGGATTCAGGGAATCTAATTTTTTTTTTTTGGTACTGGGGGTTGAACCCAGGGCCTCATGCCTGCATGCTTTGCAAGTGCTGGACCACTGAGCTGCGCTCCCAGACCATTTTTTTTTTAACTTTTTTGAGACAGGGTCTCACTAAATTACACAGACTGCCTCTAGTCTCGAACTTGCGATCCTCCTGCCTCCGCCTCCCAAGCTGCTGGGATTACAGGTGTGCACCACCCTGCCCAGAGGGAATCTAATTTTTTGAAGAAAATATTCAAAGCATACCTCTATAGGACACCATCCCGATGGCTGGAATTATAGATGTGTGCCATGGCATCTAGGAATTTTCTCAGATATTTTTTTATAGCAATGGAAAGCTAACACGCCACTTTTATTCAACATAGTACTGGAAGTCTAGGTCAGAGCAATTGAGCAAGAGAAAGAAATAAAAGGCACCCAAACAGGAAAGAAAGAAGTGAAATTATTTTTCTTTGCTGACAACATGGTCTTATATGTAGAAAACCCTAACGATTCTGCCAAAAATGCTGTTAGAATTGATCAATGAATTCAGTAAAGTTGCAGAAGGCAGAATAAACATATAAAAGCAGAAACAACTTGTACATTAGCTATGAACTATGCAAAAAAGAAATTAGGGAAAAATTCCATTTACAATAGCATATAAATTTTTAAGGATTAAATTTAACTGAGGAACTAAAAGGTAACTATACTGAAAACTATAGAATATTGATGAAAAAGTTGAAGATGACACAAATAAGTGGCATGTTTGGCATATTTAGTAAATTTTCAATAACTGAAGTTATTTTTACTATTATTTCATATAAACTGTCCTAGAGGATTCCTCATATCCAGACTTACCATAAGTACAGGAAGGTAATAAGTAAGGCTAAAAAATTGTTGACTTTTTCTAAGTTATGTGAGTATGAGCTAAATGCTTCCAATATTATTGCTTTTTCTCCATTAAAATTCATATATATTTATATAACTAAACTTCAAACTATCCAATGACAGAAATACCAAATTTTAATCTGCTCAGGAAACTATGGCAACATTGGTGCCACTATGAAAAATTCATATTATTAATGTTGTTTGGAAACAAAACAGGCCCATTCTTTTGTTTTTATTGGCTTGTATAAGCTAAAACACTCATTCATGAATTTATATAGGGGTCCATGAGTGTTGCTATGAGTTGGACCTGATTCGATGGCACCTGACAAGAACAACAACCAATAAATCATTATTTATTAAATAGTAATAATTATTTATAAAATAGTAATAGGGACACTTACGGGGCAAGAGAAGATAGCTTTATGCACCCTTAATCCATAAAGCCTCTTATGCACCGAGTCTCTCTCCTCCTTGTTAACAATATATGGAATGTGCCTGCCCCTTATCCCTTATCTTTTCACAAGGAAAAAAACCCACCAGGTCCAGGCTAATGCCAGGATATCTCCAGAGACAAACTGGCTGTTGGTCAGTCCCTTACATGGAAAAGTCTCCTTCAACCATGAGGGAGAAATTTTTTAAAAATTTGTCATCTTCATAACTAACAAACTCCAGACTCAGATAACCTGATAAAATGCTTGCTCTTTGTCATGACAGCTTGAATTTCCCAAAACCAGTGCTGACTGACTCCTTTTCCTCAACCCCATTTCTTTCCAATTAAAAATTTGCCTGAGACCTCATATTCAGTCCCAGTTTTTCTTTATATAATTACTGGGACAGGTTCTCTTGTGTCTATCTGGTATCAGGTACTATTCTAAGCACTTGAGATATTTATTTTAGAGAACAAAACAGAAATCCCTTCTCTCCTGAAACCTATATCCATTTCATTCATTCATTCTACCATATGACAAATGCCATTGTTGTTGCTGTTAAGTGTTATTGAGTTGGGTCCAACTCATCGTGACCCTATATACAACATAAGGAAACATTTCCTGACACTGTGCCATGCCTGGCACTATGTCAGTGCTTCTCTGCTATCCACAGGGTTCTCAACGGCAGATAGTTTCAGGAATAAATTGCCAGGTCCTTCTCCCTAGCCTGCAGCACCTGGTATTCCCAGGCAGTTTCCCATCCAAGGATCAACCAGGCTGACCCTGCTTAGCTTCCGAGATCAGGGGAGATCCATTGCCAGGGACAGATGACAGATTGCATAGAAGGAATTAAGGAAAGGAAACAGGGAAAGATACAAAGGTGAGTCAGACACACTGAGGAGCTCCTTATCCAACAGAGCAGAGAGTGACGGAGCAAATCGGTAACTAGCTGAGCAAGGTCTGCAATATAGTATTAGCAGAGGGCACTGTGGACACAGAAGAGGGAACAGAGTATCTGCAAGTGAGGGAGCAAGGGCAGAAACTGAGGAGGTGGCAAGAGACATCTGAGGTGGATTTTAAAGGGTAAGCAGGGGTGGTTTGTCATTTGGATAAAGTGGTGAAGCAAACAATTGTTTCCATCAATTAATAAAGTACATAGTAGGATGTAAGATTAAAAGAAAGTGTAACATATAATGGGAGAAGGACCTGGCAACCCACTCCCAAAAACTCAATCAGCCATTGAAAAACCCTGTAAATAGCAGAGAAGCACGGACAATAGTGTTCCGCTCATAGGGTTGCTATGAGTCGGACATCCACTCGATGGCTCCTAACAACAACAACATATGAACTAAAGTAGCTTATTTGGGAAACAATTGTTATCAATCTTTGAGTAATCAAACACTGTTGTTTTGTTCCTAAACTAGGCTTAAGTAGGAGATGGCCTTTATTCTCCCCAAGTTTTTCCACAGGGTGAGAATAGTTGGGTGACTCTGCTCTCTGATGCTCTATCCTCACCCAGGGTGGAGTTTATGAAGGTCTGCTCTATAAGCTTCCTGCTGGAGAACAGTCGGGGGTAGTTTTAAAATGGAGACTCTTGAGACTCTCTCTTTTTTTTTTTTTTTTTTATT
>VMDO01008953.1:0-80336 GCA_007922755.1 Pedetes capensis
CTTCATCTCATTGTTCACTGTGTCCATGCACCACTTGGTAGCTGCTTGTCATTCTACATAGATGAGGGATTTGTTCTTTAATCAATTAATTAATTTATTTACTTTTGAGGCAGGGATTGACTATGGCGTTGAATTTGAGATTCCCTTGCCTCAGTCTCCCAAGTGCTGGGATTATAGGCATACATCACCACACCTAGCTTGTTCTTGCTTGTGTGTGTGTGTGTGTGTGTGTGTGTGTGTGTGTGTGTGTGTGTGTGTACCCATGCACATGTATGTATGTAGGAGGGAATAGGTAGCTTGTTGGGAATTCTTTAATTTTTACCTAAGGATTCTGCTGGCCAAAACCATTGAGACTAAGAGGGTCCCAGTATGTGTCCCAGCTGTAGCAAGCAGGTCCTCAGCTAGTGATCAGACTGAGGCATTGAAAGGAGACTCGAAGTTTAAAAAAACAAAACAAAACAAAAACTTCCTGGGCCTCAATTTTCTCAGAGGCAAAATAATAAGATGGAAGAGTTGTGAATCCTAAGGTCACTTTCCACTCTGCCACCAGGGATCGGGAGTCTGCAGATAGGACAATAAGGTTGGCTCTATTTCTGTACGAGCTCACTCTTTAGTGGTTCCTTACAAGCTAATGCATGGACAAGAATCCTGATTCCTAGTCTCTGGAAGCATTTTTTGGCTGGAGTCACTTAACTGGTGATGTGCTCTAACTGGAACAGAACTGGTGACATTGGATCACTAAGACCTGTATCCTTTGTAAGAATGTAGAGGTATTTCTTTTTTGTTGTTGTTGCAAGCGGCTTTATGTTTTAGTTTAAATCATTCTTAAAATATTTTGTCTTTTTTGATTTCAGAATACATATTTATTAACATTTTATAAACAAAATTAGAGTGTACAAGGTGAATGTTAGACCATACATCACCAGGCGTAACGAAGAGACAAGCATTTGTGGGAGTAACACCCAGCTCGTTGCTTTGCACACGTGTATCGGTGAATTTCTGCCCTATTTCTTCTTGTCGCTGCTGTTTTTTATTGTCTTTCTTGCTCCCTTGCATCCAACAGAAGTGAGATAGCCTTACAAAATTAATTGTTTATCCTTTTGGCAGCGTCTTTGCAAATTCGTGCGGGATCTCTCCCAGATTCCTAACTCCCTTTTGGCAAGAGCTGTGTCCATTTCTATATTTATTTAAGGGTAAAAAAGCACAAAAATGTCTATTCTTGCCTTGTGAACCTGAGAAAATCCCAGTTTGTTTTTTTCCCCGTCTGTGGTCATTTGCCACACAATAAAATTTCCTTGTGAGCCTGGGTATAGCTCACAGGCAAAGCACTTGCCTAGCATGTGCAAGGCCCTGGGGTCAGTCCCCAGCACCATAACAAACAAGCAACCAATACCCCCAAAACTTCTTTGTGTAATGTATTCCTACTGATAACTTTAGCTTTCTAAAAGTTTAAACTAAATCGTATACAATAACTGAACCACACTAAGCATTTATTATAGCCTGTTGCAGTATTTCCTTTTTTGACAGAGAATTCCTTATACTCTTCTATGTAACAATTAATGTTCACAAGTTAGGAACGTATCCACTTACTAGGCACTGAATATGCAAATTGTTCCCACCAAATAGAAGAAGGTACTATTGTGTCTCAGTTTGTCTTACACTCATTTTTCCTCTGTGGACATTAAAAATTGGAATTATTCTCCCTCACTTTTCCCTCAGTTTTAAGAAAAACCTTTTATTTATGTGTTGTAAATTCCTTTGGGTTATCTTCCGTCAGCTTTGGTGGATTCATATATAAAATATCTTCAGAGGGGTAACTAATATATTTGAAGGCTAGTGGAGAATAGCACTTGAAAATTAACCAAATTAGTGGATTTAAAAAGAAAGATGTCACTGGGAACCAAGACATACGACTGAAAGAAGAGGAAGAGATTGCCATCTCAAAAACAAAAGTAAATGCCATTTATTTTCAAATTTAAGTATTTCTTCAATGTGTTGGCCTATAGGTCATAGCAGATGAAAGTGACAAAAAATAATTTAAAGCCAAGGATTAAATTTTTTTATTGTTGAAAAGACTTAGTGTCCCTCGTGATTGGAATTTGCGAAGTTAGTTTGTGTTTTGTTACCTTTAAATGTATGGCTAAGCAACTTTGAAACCCATAGGCTTTCTGAGTAATGTGACCCTCTATGACTCTGTCGGGCTCAGGGCTTCATTATGCATTTGCCTAATGGCCTGGACTCTTCCTGTTCTCTTTCCTACCCAGGGAAATGGTAGTGGAAGCTGCAGCTCAGAGTATGAGGGGCCTAGGGATAGTTGGGGGTCTTAGAAATCGAGGGACAGGAAAGGAGTCCAAAGCATAACTGAAGACAAACCTGTGTGGTTGGCCCACAAGACAGCTTTGGGAATTGGAGCAGAAATACAGGAGACTGTGCATTTATGAAAGGACTCTTCTGTGATTTACACGGAACTTCAATGTTTCTCACATAAATTGTGATCCTCAGAAAATCCAGCGCCACATAAATATGATCAATGTTCTGGACTGATCCTAAGCACAATGAGTGAGTTTAACAGGGTAGTGATTTATGAGTTTGCACGGTATATTTCTTTGGATCTCTCACATGTTGGTCAGCTTGTCATGCTGTGGAGCTTGCCTGTTGCTGGGATGCTGAAAGCTGTGCCACTGGTATTTCAGATACCAGCAGGGCCACCCATGGTGGACAGGTTTCAAATGCATTTCCAGACTAAGATAGACTAGGGAGAAGGACCAGGAAGCTCACTCCCAAATCAATTAGCCATTGAAAACCCTATGAATAGCAGTGAAGCACTGTCCAATATAGTGCTGGAAATTGAGCCCACCAGGCTGGAAGACATTTAAGAAATGATGGGGGATCAGTTGGTCCTCAAAGTAGAGTCTACCTTAATAACAGGAATGGACCATTTGCGATGTAGTGTGACTCAAAATGAGAAGAAACATAATGGCTACAACATTGGGCTCAAACATAAAAAGATTGTGTGCATGTCACAGTGTTGGGTAGTGTTTAGTTCTGTCATAAATAGGGTCACTATGAATCGGATGTGACTCAACAGCACCTAACAACAACATTTTCTTGGATACTTGTTCAATACAAAGTGAGAATTTTTTTTTTTTTTTGAGGTTGCATTCAGGTTCCCAATAAATTTGTCTTTAATTATCAGTGACTTGGATGGCTCTTGCCACCGTATACTGCAAAATAGGTCTGTCTACTGCTGGACATTGAGTAAGGGAGACAAGAGAAGAATTGATGCCTTTGAATTATGGTGCTGGAGATGGATATTGAATACACCATGGACTGCCAAAAGAACCAACAGATCCATCTTAGAAGAAGTACAACCAGAGTGCTCCGCGGAAGCAAGAATGGCTAGACTGTGTCTTATGTATTTTGGGCATGTTGTCAGGAGGGCCCAATCCCTGGAGAAGGACATCATGTTTGGGAGAATGACAGGTCAATGAAAAAAAGGAAAACTCTCAGCTAGATGGATGGACAGAGTGTCTGCAACAATGGGTTTAAACATAATTAAGACCGTGTGCCTGGAACAAAATCAGGGAGTGTTTCGTTCTGTTGTACCTACATGCTTCATTCTCCCAGAAGCCATTTGTGGCAACACATGGGAAGTGCTGTCCACCAGGCAAGCACAGGCAGGCCTTGGCATCAGGGCTTTCTACTGGTCGCTATTAATCAGAACTGACTTGACAGCACCTAACAACAGCAACAACTGTTACCTTTATGCTAGGAATAAAAAAACCCAGTCATTGTGCATCTGCTTGCATTGGACCCACTTCAGGCTTATGTCAGACAGTATTCTTTAGGAAAAACAATATTATCTTATAAAATTATATGTCAGTCTCTGATTAATAAAAAAAAATACTAGGAAGCACTACTTTGGTTTATATATTTGTCTGAAAAGTTGTATTTCAACCACATCTTTGTGATTGACATTTATTTGAATGTATAAAAAGAAGAAACTACTAAGAGCAAAGAATATTTTTGTAAACAATCATATTTGTAAACATTTTTAATATTCGTGATATACTGAGCACCACTGCAAAACACTACAGAAATAGAGATAAGAAGCAGCCCTGGTCCTCAAGGAGCCTACTGACTCCTGGGAGCTATTGAGTGGAGAGAAAGCCAGTTGGGGACACTGCTATGCAGTGCCATATAGAGCCAGAGGACTCCATGGGCCTGTGGGTGCAAGAGAGGGAGGTCCTCCCACCGTATCCCAGTTTGTCTTAAAGCTAGGAATCCTGTTAGTTATGTGACTGTGTTGGGGGTTTCCAAGACGACCTTCACATTCAGTGATTTGCTAAAAGGACCCACAGGACTCAAAAAAGCTGTTATCCTCATGTTGTAGTATCACTAAAGGACAGATTAAAATCAGCAAAGGGAAGAGGCATATGGGGCAAAGCCCAGGAGACCCCAGGACAAGCTTCCTGGTATCCCTTGCAGCGAGTTGCACAGAGGCGTGCTTCATTCTCCCAGCCACCGTGTGTGGCAACTCGTGGGCAGTGCTGTCCACCAGGCAGAAACAGGCAGGCCTTAGCATCTGGAGTTTCTATTGATGTCAGCCATGCGGCCTCTGTGATGGGCCTCAGGTCCTCCACACTCCAGTCCTCCCCGAGCAATGCCAGGCGGTCGTCGTGAATCACACCGTTGGCCTCATCTTATCTGGTTCAGTGGGTCTGCGTCCGCATGATCCCAAACCATCCAGAAAAAACTCTCCAAATATAGCATTTTCCAAAATATAAAATGGCACAACTGGAGGTTGTTTCAGGTGGACTTTTTATAAATATATTTAAAATAAATGATTTATTTTAATGACTTTCTTCTCCATATAGCAAGGGATGCTAGTATTTCTTTTATGGTAATTACAGATTTAAAGAAACACCAAGGAAATCACATTTCAGCTGGCATTTGGGTGTGTCTAAAATCATTACAATATTAGGCAAATGTCTTGTTTTGGTTCATTTTTTAGTTTTTATTTTTAGGCATGATCTTACTAAGTTATGCAGGCTGCCTCTGGCCTCAAACCTGCAATCCTCCTGTCTCTGCCTCCTGAATCCTTGAGATTATAGGCATGCACTACACTGCACCTTGTGTAATTCAAATTTCTTACGAGTTTTTCCAATTAATGCTTACTGTACTGTGGCTGTGTTCAAGATGACCAGAACGTAGCCAGGCGCTGTGCAGACGCCTATAATCCTGGCAGTTTGGGAGGCTGAGGCAGAGGATCACAAGTCAAAGGCCAGAGGCAGCCTGTGTAACTTAGCAAGACCCTGACTGAAAATAAAATAGAAAATAAAAGGGGTAGAAAGTGCAGCTCAGTGGTAGAGCACTTACCCAACATGTTCGGTGCCCTGGGTTCAACTCCCAGTACTACAAGATGACCAGAATATGGCCGTTTTGAAAAGCAGCAAAGCAGTCACTGTGTGTCACAGTCCTTCTGCTGGAGTGGTTACCACCTTAGCCTCCCTGGTTGAGGCTCTTCCAACATACATTCTGCTGGGTCAGCCTTGTAAAGCCACATCCAGCTCAGAGGGTTACAGGTTTCAATTTTTTGTAGTTGACTATGTGATACTAAATAAATAAATTACTTTTATTTGGGTATTGTTCTCCTTTTCAACTGACAGATAATAATAATACATATATAAGAGATCTAGTGTGATAATTCAGTACATGTATACAGTATGTAAGGACCAAATCAAGTTAGCTAGCTTTTTCACCTCCCCCACTCTCTGGTGCTGGGGATCAAACCCAGTGCCTTTTCCATGCTAGGCAAGGACTCTTACACTGAGCTACATCCCCAACACAAAGTTAATGCTTTTTACGTATTTATTTTGCAGTGCCAGGGATTGAAGGTAGGGCTTCACACATGCTGGGCGGGTGCTCACCCATTGAGCTACAGCCCCAGGCCTTGGACATAGTAGATTTTGAGACAACCTTGGGAACTTGTATTTTTAATTGACTCCTGGAACAACTTTCTTTGAGGTAGAAACCCTATGAGGGTCTCTATGGATCAGACCGACTCTAAGGGCACCTAAGGACAACAACGAGGAGTAATGGGCCATGCATCAGGAAACCACTAGGTGGTGTGGGTCACCTGCTATCACCCTTTCTTCAATCTAGAAAGCTTTCCTCTTCTTCAGTCTTTATAGTAGTTCAGAAAGCACTGACTTTTTTGACATGTAGATATATTGTTAAAGTGATTAATATAACAAATCATAGTGTACTTTTAAAAATAAAGTGGATTAATTTTCATTGTAAATGGCTATAAATGATCAAAGGTTTGACAGAAACTGCTGAATTCCTCATCAGCTTTTAAATGGAGCAAAGACAAACCTCCCCTGAACAGCTACTCAGTTGGTGTCACTGGATGGAAAGCTGAGGAGAATGGATAAAAACTGCCTTCAACAAGCTGGAGTTAGAGGTTAGTGATATTGATGATGTCAGGGAAAATATAGAAGATAGTATTATATGCATGTTTGGGGAGGTGAGTAAGTAGAGTAGAGTAATACCACTGCCTCAGGTTTGCATACGTGCATAGGGGACACCACCTCTGTTGAAGTCCAAGCTGTGCTGGAGGGTGAGCAGGGAATTATCTTAATTGGTTGGTTCCATGGAATCCAGCTGTGCCTTAGGGAATAGCCAGTTTCTACCATGGAAAGAGCCTACAGCCATAGCCCCCTGGCATCCCATCTCAGAAGCTAAGCAGGGTTGGGCTTGGTTAGTGCTTGGATGGGAGACAGGCTAGGAACACCAGGTGCTGTATCCTTGGGAGAAGGACCTGGCAGCCCACTCTCCCCCCAAAAAACTGTCAGCCATTGAAAATCCTATGAATGGCAGAGAAGCACTGACATTAGTGCCACGGCTGGCACTTTGTAGGCTAGTGTTTCATCTGTTGTACATAAGGTCGCTATGAGTCAGATCTCACTCAAAGGCACCTAACAACAACAGCTATGGAAAGTGTTGCTTGGTTATTTATAAGCCTGGGTTTAGAGAATTATGGGGTTAGCATGAGGCTGCCAGCATCTTAGTGAAGATGATTGTGCAGTGGAGTCAGAGGAAAGGCTGGAACCCCGACTCAGGTGCTAGTAGCTTTATGACTGTAGGCAAATTCTCACCTTTCTGTTCCCATGTGCCAGATGATCGCAAACCCCTCTCTATCCTGGGCTGTGGTGAGAGTGAAAGGACTTGATGCGTGTCAAGCTCCAGGCAGGTAGGAAGGCTCCATGTTGTTGTTGTGTGCTGTCCAGTCGTATTCAACTCATAGCGACCCTCACAGGGTTTTCAATGGCTGATAGTCTCGGGATTGCCTCAGTAAGGGGCTGATAACGTCAGTCTGGTACTGGAGACTTCTGAATGGCAGCGCTGTGCCTTCTGGGCCTCTCCTGGTGCTGAAGCAGTGCTCAGGGAAGCCACTGGATGGCGCTAGGGAAGCTCACACAGCACATTGCAGAAGGGAGAAGCCAGCGCCTGGGCAGGGCAGAGGGAGTTGTTTCTGGGCTCAATCCAGAAACCACAGGGTTCCTTCCTGTGTTTTTAAGCACTTCTCTTTTTGTGTGGCTGGACTTAACACATGGTAATACCTGAGCTGAGACTCCCTCAAACTTTGGTTATGTATTGGTACCATGGGCTGGGATTTGGCTCAGTGGGTAGAGCACTGCACTGCAGTCTCTGAGGTCCCGAGTTCAATTCCCAGCACCGCAAAAATGGGAGAAGGACCTGGCAATCCACTCCCAAGGCAATCCTGAAACAGTCAGCCATTGAAAACCCTATGAGGGTCGCTATGAGCCGGATATGACTCAACAGCACCTAACAACAACAATTGGTACCATGGTTAAGAAATGTGGTGTTGCTTCTCAGAATCTCTCAGTCTGAGTGGGGTTATTTGTAATTCTACTCATCCTTTTCCTTCCCCACTTCCCCCAAAAGGTGAAAGTGCATACGTGCACCAGTAGGTTATATCAAAAGCCAAAGCAGGCTGAGGCTGTGGCTCAGCGGAGGAGCACTTGGCCAGCATGTAAACCCCTGACCTGCCCTGTAGGGGCAGTGTAGAAACCGACAAATGAAGCGATTACTTGGTGCTATGGTTTAGATCTGAAATGTCCACCAAAGGCCATCTGCTAGAGCTTGGGAGATGGTGGGAACTTGAGGACATGGGACATGGAGGAAGTAGGTCGAGGGGCATGCCCTGGAGGAGCATATGGGGACTCCTGTCCCATCTCCTCTCTGTGCTTCCTGTCCCTAACGAGGTCAGCTGCTGTGCTCCACTACACGCTCCTTGCCATGACTCTCTGCCTCACCACAAGTGGGTCCAGAAGCAACGGAGCCAAGTGACCATGGGCTGAAACCTCTGAAGTTATGAACCAAAATAAACTTTTACTCCTTTATGTTGTTTGCCTCTGGTATTTGGTCACAGCAATGAAAAGCTGACTAACACAATTGGGTCACTTAAAGCTGCTGCGTGGAGTTTGGGTTTTTTTTTCTTTTTTTCTTCTTCAGTGTTAGAGATTGAACCCAGGGCCTCATGCAGGTCAGGTAAATGCTTTATCAACTCAGCTACAGGTCCAACCCCGAGCGTGTTTCTAAGACCGCTGCCATTGAACAGGAAGGAAACCACCACTTTCCAGGTCACTGGTGTGGCATGCACTTTTTTTTTTAGCATGTTTTTTCTTAACGCTGGTAACCATATAACCTCAAACTGCAGGTATTTAAATTATTTTAACTTAATCAAAAGACTTGTGCACTTTGGATCTTTCCCCTATTACAACCATGTATAATTATCTCGAATCAAGCTACCGTATGTGTTGTAAACTTTTAAACTCTTTTTTAATGTTGGTAATTGGAAATAATTAAAAAAAAACTTAAGACTTTGTTGTTTATACTTTGGTTAGAAAAAGAAATGCCAAACATGTGGGAGCCTGTGAAGATTTCCCTTCTTGCTCCAATTTTGAGTGCCAGGGGCTGGAAACACAAATCCATAAGTAATGTGGCACTTCCTGCACTCAAGACTCTCACAGCAAAGGGAGACAGAGGAGAGGAGCTTCAGACACTGTGATGACTGGGTAGGCTATGGGGCAAGTATTCACCTGACTTGTCATTGTTAGGTGCCATCAAGTCGTGTCCGACTCATAGCGGCTCCTACAGGGTTCTCAATGGCTGACTGTTTCGGGATTGCCTTGGGAGTGGATTGGCACTTCCTTCTCCCATTTTTGCAGTGCTGGGAATTGAACCTGGGAACTCAGAGACTGCAGAGCAGTGCTCTACCAACTGAGCTAAATCCCAACCCCATTTGCTTGACTTACCGTGACCTTAAATCTGAAAGGCAAACAGGTACATTGGGGTCCTTGCACCAGTTAGCAACAGGCTGCCTGGGTTCAAAGGTGCAAATCATGGCATCTGCCATGTTCTCATCAAGTGAACTACATGGCCTTCTGCTCAGGTTCTTGTGTATAATGAGAGTTGGAGGGGTTATACACATTTGTGGTAAACACTTAGAAATGTGTCTGGCATTTAGCAAACACACAAACCATTAGCTACTATTTTTTCTGGAAAAGAGTCCACGAATCTGGTAGTACAGTGTCCGGCCTGGTGGCACACACCTGTCATCCCAGTGACTCAGGAGGCAGAGGTAGGAGGATTGCTTATGTAACTTAGTGAGACCCTGTCTCAAAATAAAAGTAAAATATGGTCTGAGGACTCAGCTCAGTGGTAGAGAACTTGCAAAGCATGCATAAGGTCCTAGGTTCAACCCCCAGTACTGCAAAAAAAAAAAAAAAAAAAAAAAAAAAAAAACTCCTGCTATGGTGCCATCCGAATTCACATTCATATTTTTGTTGTTTTTTTGCAGTGCTGAGGGTCTTGTGCTTGCTAGGCAAGTGCTCTACCACTGAGCTACATCCCAGCCCCATATTTATATATTATTCATTTTATTGTTGAATTTATTTTCTTTTATTATTTCAGACAGGATCTCACTCTATAGTCTAGTCTGGCCTCAAACTTGAGATCCTTTTGCTTCTGCCTACCCAGTGCTGGGATTGCAGGCATCTGCTACCACACCTGGCTCACACACTCATATTTTTAATATCATACTTAAAGACACAGAAATATACCTAAAGTTCTTGTGCTTGTCCCCACTAAATACTTTCAACCAAAAATGTTGATACACATTCAATTAAAAATATATGTATTTTTGAGCTCGGCTTTCCCTATGTTGCCCAGGTTAGGCTCCAACTTCTAGGCTCAAGTGACCTTCCTGCCTCAGCCTCCTGACTAGCTAGGACTACAGGCACGTGCCCCTGTGCCTGGATTTTTAAAAAAATTCTTGTAAAATATTTCAGGTACGCACAATTCCATTTTTAGAAAATATAGCTGGAGCTTTTTCTTATTTTAAATATTATATGTACTTTGGCTTAAACTATTAAGGCAAAATGATGCTAGCTAGAAGCAAATGTTTACTCCCAGTGATGGTTAATATTTGCCAGCTTGACTGCATTTAAAGCCACACAGGGGATTGTCGAGACATACCTGGGTGTGTCTGTGAGAGTGTTTCGAGAGAGGATTAATTAAGGGGGAAGTGGGAGGCATCATTCTGTGGGCTGGGGGCCTGGGCAGAAAAAAAGGGGAAAAGGGGGAAAGCCAGGTGCAGTGACCTTTCCTTCCGCTGCTTCCTGCCCACCATGATGTGAGGCACTCTGCTCTGCCACACCTTCCCTGACATGACGGATTGATATTTCTGAGACCATGAGCCTAAATCAGTCCTTCTTCCCTTTAAGTTGTCTATGTCAGGTAATTTGGTCACAGCAACGAGAGGTAACTAATGCACTCCTCAAACAAGGACAACCGCAGAATCACTCTGAGTAACACAGCCAAAGGGGCTGGTGCTGGGTGTTGGGATGGGCCCCAGATTAATCTGTGTCCTTACTCCCTGTGTTTTCCTTCTTCTGTAGGTGATTTAAGGTCATTTTTCATCTCTCTAGTTTTCCAATAGAGAAACTCCTAGTTTTCCAATGGGGCTGGGGTTTAGCTCAGTTGATAGAGTGCCGCTCTGTGCTCTCTGAGGCCCTGCATTCGATCCCCAGCACCCCAAACATGGCAATCCACTCCTGAAGCAATCCTGAACCATTCAGCCATTGAAAACCCTATGAAGAGCAGAGAAGCACCGACATAGTGCTGGGCATGGCACAGTGTCGAGGAGTATTTCCTTCTGTTTTACATAGGGTTGCCAAGAGTTGGACCCTACTTGATGGCACCTAACAAGTTTTCCAGGACCTTTTTGCATGTATGGCCAGACCCTTCCCCAACACTGTCCTCTCTCCCCATAGTTCTGGACCCCAGTGGGGCAGTTGTCAAAGGAACGCTTTCTGTTTACTTCTGGGAGGAAGTCCTTCTCAGGAGTGAGGAGGAGAGTCAGGGCTTCGTTTCATTTTTGATGAAGTAGTTTGCTGGTCAGGCTGGGATTTAGGTCAGTTGGTAGAGCGCTGCGCTGCAGGCTCTGAGGTCCCGATTTCAATTCCCAGCACCGCAAAAATGGGAGAAGGACCTGGCAATCCACTCCCAAGGCAATCCTGAAACAGCCATTGAAAACCCTATGAGGGTCGCTATGAGTCGGATACCCACTCGACGGCACCTAACAACAACAAGTTTGCTGGTCAAATGAATCTGTAATGGGCTGTTGCTGGGGAGTGTTTCTGGGGGGCTTGGTCATGCTGAGACCCTTTGCTTCTACCCTTTGTTCTTAGGAGGAAGGGACTCCACCTTTCCTCTGTGTCTTGCCCCAAGCCAGGCTCCATGTGCCACATGCCCTGGAGAGTCCAGGCCAAGGTGAGGTCCTCACGCAGACAACCTAGAGCTTTAACACATTGACCTGCAGCACCTGCTGGACACCAGCCCTGCACAGTCTCACGGAATCCTCACCGTGACAGTACCGAGGTGGCGGCACAGCCTGCAGAATTTCACTGATGAGGAAGCAGTAGCAAGGAGAGCTTAACCAATTTGGCTGAGCTGCCAAGGGCAAACCCTAGTAAGAACTTTCAGACTTCGCTGACCTTCACTGTGCCCTGAGTGGGGACCAGGCGAAATGCTTTGCATGAGCCACTGCACGTAACACCCATGCTGATCCTGTGAGGCATGTTCTGGTCTCATCCTCATGTCTCAGAGGAGGATGCAGGAAGATTTGTCACACAGCTCAGCCATGCTACTTGACTGCTAAGGTGCAGACGCAGCCCTAAAAGTGGGAAACTAGCCATGAGTGTGGATTAGTCATGAAGACGTCTCCTGAGCCAGTTATGTTTTTTTTTTTTTTTTTTTTTTTTGAGATAAGGCCTTGCTAAGTAGCCCAGGTTAGCCTTGACCTCATGATCCTCCAGCCTCAGCCTCCCAAGTGCTGGGATTAAAAGTGTGCACCACCATACCCAGCTCCAGCCATACTTTTGAAGCATATTACCTGGTGATTTCTAGAACAAATGTAACATGCATGTTCCTCTGTATGACCCAGACTGTGCTGGAGACCATCCTTTGTCCCGCTTGTTTCAGGGCTCTGGCCACCAGTGGGTGACATTCCCAGTAAGGACCGGATGGAACTCCGTAGCCCCTGAGGTTCTTCCCAGATCAAGCTGTGGAGGCCTGAGCCGACTCAGAAAGGAAAGAGGCCCTCGCTGCTCGGGCGGCGGCAGGGGGGCGGGGGACCACTCCCGGAAGTGACTCTTGTTCCTGATGACGATTTCCGCCTGGTGATTGTGCAGCGGGTGAGAATCTGGACCGTGAGCAAGCTTTGTCACAGAGAAGATGGCTGCTCACATGCCCCTCTGAGTTCATGGAAAGGGGACTTGGTGGGGAGGAGCAACTGAGAGGGCATCATCTCTATTTCAGATCATGCGGCTCGGGAATGACATGGTGTTCTGTCAAGAGAATCTTTTTAAACTCACATGGTTTCAAGAATTAAAAAGATGGAATTTACCATTTAGCTCATAAACAAGACATTTCTTAAGCCGAAGGAAAGCAATTATGCATGTGGCTCAGGAGAAGGTTTTGTATAATTTTAGGCAAGTGGAGAGCTTCTCTGTTTGTAATTGAAAAACAGCTTCCCCTTGAGAGCCCAAAGGGTCACAAACATTAGAAAAATTTAAGAAGAAGGCCACTTGGTGATATTTTTCCTAGTTGAATATTATGATGTATTTGCCTAATGTACTGTAAGTCAAGGGCCTGTGGCTAGCAGGACATTTTTGTGCATTTTAATTTTAGATTTAGATGTTGAACCAAAATAATAAAGCAAATTCTTAAAAACCATAACTCATTTGGGCATCTCAGTATTGAAGTATGCTAGTCTTGCTGGGATCTGTGTAAAAATGAGATTAGACGAGCTGGGAAATGAGTAAGAATATTGTGGCCATCTTTGCAAGGTCATTTTGTTTAGATTTCATCAGAATCTTCAGTTTTCCTTCAAGGTATATTTTAACACTTAAATATAACAATTACATTTGAAACACACAAGAATTACTTTTATTTCACCATTTTATTACTAGAACAACATTTATAAGGTATGTCTCCTAACCATTTGATAAGAAATATTATAATAAATAGAACATAAATAAATATAAATTAGTTCCCATGCTTTCATGGATACAAAATATATCAATAAATATCTTTAAATAAATGATTGTGTCTATAAATATTTTGGTACAGAAATAGCTTATCAATTCTTGCTCTTCCACTGAAAGAAAAGAGAAATACATTCAGAGAGGACATTTTCCTTCCTTAGCAATTTGCTCATGATAACTTTAAAAAACTCATCCATAGCAGATACGAAAGATTTGTCTAAAAGGTTGGTGCAGAGTTAACAGGGCCACCTTCCAGTGAGGGGTGAGCTGATTTAACAGGAGCAGGAGGATTTCAGGGGGAGCTTAAGTGTGACCCGGTAAAACCTCCCTTCTCCACTTCTTAACCCACACTAAGGTTGGGAAGGACCTCAGCTTTTCAGGAAGCATTCAGATAGCTCATCACTCTATCGATGGTCACCGCACGGATTCTGAAAGCATGAAGAAGTATGCAGAGTTTGATTTTTGTTTTATAAAAATCTGGTTCTTCAAGGGAAGATTTCTGTGGCACAGTCTCACTGCTGAAATTCAGGGCCTAAAAGAATAAATATCGAGTATAACATATATACTATCTCAAAACTAAAACATTCATCTATAAAAATGGGTGAAACCAATACATATATCAGAGCTGGCAACCCAGTACCCATTCTACTCCTAACCCAACTCAAAGCTACTCCCAGCCAGGTGTCCAGGCAGAACTCAAGAGAAGAAATTATTCATTCCCCAACAACATGCATCTTTAGTGGGCTCCAAAAGACCCTTAAAGCTGCTTAGAAAATCATCAGCATGAGTTGTATTTTAGAAAGGCATAATTCTGTTTTGATGACACATTCTGTTATTAAGACACAATTCTGTTATGATGTTATGATCTGCTGCAATATCTAATTAATTTTTATGGGTTATGTTAAGAAGCCCAGTCTATTTTAGAACAGGGAGATAATGGATTGGCATGGATCAGAATTCTCTACCAGTAACAGACCTGTTTACTGTAGAAAAATATTTGTGTGAGATAATTCTGGCAATGGATTTCCCAATTTTAGCCCTATGATTTGATCTTATGTCTGCATGATGATTGGCACACTGATCAATGCAAGATCTTATGTCTGCATGATGATTGGCACACTGCTTGTTCCTCACAAAAACCTAAAAGAAAGGTAGGATGTGTAAAGTCACCCGGTTTTAACAGGAGCAAACTGAAGCAAAGAGGGATTAACTGATTGATTGCTAGCACAATTTATTGATTACGGGTAGAATTAATCCCACCGCCCAAGTCACCTGACTCTTGGCCCTGAAAATGAAATATTAACTATAACTTTCTGCATGGTAACATTCTTCGATGCTTGTATGAAGTCCACTGCTTTTCACACAAGTAATCTGGCACACATACAAAATGAAATGAAATTAAAAAATGAAACAAAAATCAGATCCTTTTCATTCTCAGTGATTTCTGCCATTTTTTCATCCCATGCCAGTCACCAAGGCCTTCACTGTCTCTTTCCTGTGTGCATATTTCTGTTTGTATTAGTGTCAGGTGCTGGGGTGGCACAGAAAATTGCACGGTAAGTTCCTGTCAATGAGTAACAGGGCAGATGTCCCCAGAGGACGAGTCATTCTTTTCTTTGGTTCATATTTTGGTTCAAAATGGGTCCTAACCAGCCACCAGCCCCATTTGTACTCTCTGGCAATATCTGCAGATATGCATGCTGCCCGCTTGTCTGCCCGTTTTGGATCCTTTAGAGGTGAGCGAGAAGGTAGGCAAAACAGAACCCTTTTGAAGGGGATCCTGGCTCTGCCTCTTAAGACACCGTGTGACCTTAAAGACATGGCTTCACTCTCT
Organism: Pedetes capensis; assembly: GCA_007922755.1. Classification (NCBI taxonomy): domain Eukaryota; kingdom Metazoa; phylum Chordata; class Mammalia; order Rodentia; family Pedetidae; genus Pedetes; species Pedetes capensis. The sequence goes on from VMDO01008953.1 coordinate 15,472, forward strand.
TAAACTTCAGTTTCCTCCTTTGCACAGACCTCATTTGTTGTTGTGGGGATGACCTAGCAGTGCATGAAAACATTGGCAGAGAGCCCAGTGCAGTCAACCAATGGGAGGCTTCTTTTCTTAAAGTGTCTGCTCCCACCTGCCCTCCCTGTAGAGGGCGCCCTCAGAGTGTTCTCTCTGCAGATGTAGTTCTGCAGGGACTTTCACAGGTGGATTTCAGGTCTCTCCCAATCCAGTAAGGGCTAATTTTCTACCTCTTTATCAAAGACCCTGGCTAGCCATCTTCAGCCTGAGAAAGGAGTTCTCGGTGATAGAATGAGGCCTTACCTGCACCAGCGCATCAATAGCTGCCAGCATGTCTGGATCTACAAAGATCTGCCTCGCGGGGTCCATCAGAAGCTTTGCATCCATGGCCTTGAACTCCACCTGGTACATCTTCAAGTCCTCGTAGATACTACTAAGGCACAGGGTCTGGGCAACGTGACAAGGCCGAGAGAAAAGCGTTGAGATGGGGCTAAAAGCATTTTCCCTCATCGCATTGGAGGAAAGAGCGGTGTGTCTTACCATCATAAGCGAGGTCTTTCCAGAGGCCAGGCAGCTGCTAGTCTAAAGGAAAGAATAATCACACCTTAATAACACGAATATGTCATACGGGACGGAAGCTTTAAACTTTCACTTACAGTTGTGAAAGAAGTCTCGCTGGACGCCACGCAACTTTCATTCTAGAGGAAAAAATAGATATTGACGACATTCATTTTTAATATAAATCTTTCTGATGTTTTATCTCAAAGTTTATTATGGCAAATACACATAACAAAATTCACCATCTTAACTATTTTTAAACGTGTAGCTCAGATGTGTTAAGTATATTCATATTGTTGTGAAAATTTTGTTTTTCCAAAATCTAACTTCTTTTTTCTGTTTACAGCACTGAAGTTTGAACCTAGGGCTTTGTGCACACTAGGGAAGAGTTCCCCCACTGAACTGCGTCCTCACCCCCTTTTTAATTATTTTTGGTTTTTGAGACAGGGTCTCTCACTAAGTTGCACAGTTGCCGCTTGCCTTGAACTCCTGCCTCCGCCTCCTGAACAGCTGGGATTACAGGTGTGAGACATGGTGCCCAGCTTTCAAAATGTAACTTCTGACGGACACCGGAAACACGCACATTTTTGGAGGCCGTTGAGGTTTGATGCTCTTACTCATGAGGCATGCTTTGGGAGGGAAGGCCGCCCTACCTTGGCTAGCTCCAGGGGTAAGCAGGCCTTCACTGTGCTGCTTTTGTCTTTTGTGATATCTTCATGATCAATGTCTTCGGCAGTGCAGGAGTAAAGTTCAAGGGTTTGTCTCGCCTGTAGAAAATGTGAGGAGAAACTCAGATGGCACTTATATATAAGGTACCTGGCTGCCTGGGAGGCTGGTACCACTGGGGGCCAGCAAGGTTGGAGCTGACTGCCCTTGCCCTGCATCTCTTTGACCTGTAGGGAATTTGGGCTCTTCATGAGCCACCTACATTGCATCCCTGTGCTCAGGACATGTTTCTCTGGATGACATTTTCCCCCACTATGTAAACACTGGAGCTGGGATTTAGCTCAGTTGGTAGAGCGCTGCGCTGCAGTCTCTGAGGTCCCGAATTCAATTCCCAGCACTGCAAAAATGGGAGAAGGACCTGGCAATCCACTCCCAAGGCAATCTCGAAACAGTCAGCCATTGAAAACCCTATGAGGGTCACTATGAGTTGGATACCGACTCAATGGCACCCAACAACAACAACATGAAAACACTGTTGTCACTCCAACAGGACGTGATGATCAGCTTCTACACCACACTGTCACACTTGCTTTAGTGAATATGGGTTTCATCCTTTGGCCAAAGTGCCTGCATTTTACGAATATCTTTTAAAAGGATACCTTCTAAAGAGGAAGTGCTAAGGTCACAGCTTGATGGCAATAACAAATATGCAAACCCTAAAGACCAGCTGAGATTTAACTTGCAGTACGCAGGAAACGCACACAGAGACGTCCTCTTATGGGTATGAGGGACAGCGCTGTTGAACAGAAGTGTGCAATGAATCTTAAGTCAACGACTTTCTGATGGAAGGAACCAATCTTTTTTTGTTTGTTTGCAGTACTGGGGGTTGAACCCAGCGCCTTGCGCCTGCATGCTCTGCAAGTACTGGACCACTGAGCTGTGCCCCCAGCCCATTTTTTTTTACTTTTTGAGGCAGGGTATCGCTAAATTACATCTGGTCTTGAACTTGCGGTCCTCCTGCCTCTGCCTCCTGAGCTGCTGGGATTACAGCCGTGTGCCAGGAAGCAATCATTTCACACCCAACAGGCCTGATGTGTGCCAGACACTACAGTATTAAGGACAAGACAAAGAAGAGGACTGTGGTACACCCTCTGGGACTGGGATTCCAAGTTTAGCTGTCCAGTTGGGCAAGCACCCAGATGACCAGATGACTGAGACGTGTGAGCTTGCAAGAGGTGCGAACAAGGGCGGGGAGGCTCCAGCAGGGGCACAGAGGGAAGCTCTGGAGCTGCAGTAGCTGCTGTAAGAGGATGAGGTTTTCCCGTCCCTGGAACCTAGGAATACGCTACATGACATGGCAAAAGGGGTTAAGTTGCAGGTGACGTACAGGATGCTGACTAGCTGACCTAGCAGTGGAGAGATCATCTTGAATGATCTGGGTGCCGCCAGTGTAACCATAGGGTCCTCGATGGTGGCACGAGGAGGTAGAAGAGAAGGTCAGTGTGGCACAGTGTGAGGAGGACTAGAGAGGCCCTTGCTGGTCTCCCTCCTCCCTCCCTCCTCCCTTCCTTCCTTCCTTCTTCCTTCCTTTCTTCCCTTCCTTCCTTCCTCCTTCCCTTCTTCCCTCCCTTCCTTCTTTCCTCCTTTCCTTTCTATTCTTTCCCTTTCCTTTCCTTTCCATTCATTTCCTTTCCTTTTCTTTCCTTCCTCCTTCCCTCCCTCCCTCCCTTCTTTCCTTTTATTAGTTTTGTTTTTGTTTTTGTTTTCTAGTGCTGGGGATGGGACCCAAGGCCTCACACATGCTAGGTAAGCCCTCTCCTGCTGACCTACACCCCCAGCCCTGGTTTGAGTATAGAAGGGAGCTGCAGTTTAAGAATACAGCTGCTTCCAGAAACTGGAAAAGGCCAGCCAAGGCATTCTCCCCTATGCTCTCCAGAAAGGGATGCAGGCTCTGCAGACACCCTGACTTTAGCCCAGGGAGGCAGACCCACATTGGACTTCTGATGTCCTGAGCTGTAAGGCAGTAAGTTTTTGTTGTTTAAAGCTAATAATTTTGTATGGGAGAAGGACGTGGCAATCCACTCCCAAAGCAATCTGGAAACAAGCAGCCATTGCAAACTCTATGAGGGTCATCATGAGTCCAACTGGACTCAGTGGCATCCAACCACAACAACCACACAACAACAACAACAACTTTTTGTGATAATTGACAACAAGAGGTATGTATCTAGCATACCTGGGCAACCACAGCTTGAGCAAGTGGTAAAGAGAGACTTGGATATAGGCCCAGATCTTTTCAAGGGAGGCTGGAAATTTAGATTTTTTTTTCGGTACTTAGGGATTAAATTCAGGGCCTCACCTTTTTGCAAGTGCTCTCTACACCTGCACTGTAATTGTAGACCATTTTAATTTTTTAATTTTATTTATTTGTTTTTTGTGGTACTAGGGATTGAATCCAGGGCCTCATGTTTGCATGCTTTGCAAGTGCTGGACCACTGAGCTGCACCCCCAGCCCATTTTTTTGCTTTTTTTTGAGACAGGGTTTCACTAAGTTATGCAGACTGCCTCTGGTCTTGAGCTTGCAATCCTCCTGCCTCTGCCTCCCAAGCTGCTGGGATTACAGGTGTGCGCCACCACACCTGGCTCCATTTTTAATTTTTTAATTTTCTATTTTTGAGTCAGGGTCTGGCTAAGTTGTGGAGGCTGCCTCTGGCTTTGTACTTGCCTCCTCCTGGCTCTACTCTGGAATCACTGGGATTACAGGTGTGCGCCACCACGCCCAGCAAAATTTAGATTCTTACAAATGGAAGGTTCAATTTTTCAATGGCATCAAATTCAAAAATCAAATGAAAACAATATGGGCGAAACTCTACAAATCTATAGGCTGGATATGGCCTGAGAATCCTGAGCATTTGTCACCTACATTTGCTGCAGTAACTGGTTGGTTAAAAAACATCAGACTGCAGGGTGTGGTGGCACATGCCTATAATTTCAGTGACTTGGGAGATGGAGGCAGAAGAATTGCAAATTTGAGGCCAGAGGCAGCCTGTGCAACCTAGTGAGACCCTATCTCAAAATAAAAATCAAAAGGGGGATTGGGAGTGCAGTCCACTTGTGCCTGGCATGTATGTGTAAGGCCCTGGGTTCTAAGGGAAAAACAACAACAACGACAGGACAAACTCTCAGCAAACTGAATTCTGTGCTGTTCTGACCTTCAGGATTGGGCCTGGGAGGAGAGGCAGGTTTCTCACATACAGCCTCTGTCAAGCTTGGAGCTCCTCGGTCTTGTCTTTTCTCAAGAAACAAAGCACTTATCTCTGCAGGTCTCACTTGGGGAGGCCCTTTTTAAATTAAGATCTATTGAATGGTGAGGAGCCATTGGCAGCAGATTATTAAAGATTAGAAGGAAAGAAAAGAATTCTTCCAAAAGGCTTTGTGGCATTGAGCTTATTTTAAGATATAAGGCAACAAGCTAGAAAATTCTCAAGGATGACTTAAAAGAGCAGGAAGACAGAAGGATTTCTTTCTGTGTGTGTGTGTGTGTGTGTGTGTGTGTGTGTGTGTGTGTGTGTGTGTGTGTGTGTGTGTGGTGTTGCTGGGCATTGAACGTAGGTCATCAAGCATAGTTAGGCAAGCACTGGACTACTGAGCTGCACCCCTACCCACAAGATACATTTTTGAGAATCGATCTTTGGTATAGTTTTGCAGCAAAAGCAAGAGTTAATTGGGCCAGTTGGAAAAAGGAAAAGAATATTTTTGCATTAAGTTATGAAACCTAAAAAATATTCACGAAGCTGTTAATAAAACTAGACAACTCTTTCCCCCAGAAAATGAAGGCTGGGCACACACTGCCAGTCTTCCCTGAGAAGCATTGCTCCAGTGAGCCACTGCATCACCCCGCTGGACGCTGGGGAGCAGCAGTACAAACAATCTAACTCATCTTTCCAGCCCGCGCAGCACAGAGAATGCACCTAATAACTGTTTCCTGGGTCAACACGCGGGGACAGAGAAATAGTGATCACCCGGCACAATTCCAACCGTGTGCCTGGCTGCAGGCAACACTGTGAATATCCATTTTCCTCTGTATGGACACAGCCAAAACAAATGCCATTATAATTTATTAGGGCTCTCACTTTCTCTGAGGACACAATTTCACTGCGTCTTTTGCTAATAGTTGGGCCATTTGTAAAGCTCCCTCTGCGGCTCCTGACAGCTACTGATGAACTTCAGTTTCCCTGCAGGTGCTAGCGCTGCCTCAGAGAAGTCCCTGCCGCAGAGGCGCCTGGAAGTGGGAAGGAGGACACGAAAAAGCTCACCTTCTCAAGCGTGCTGCTGACCGCCCGCAGCAGGTTCTGGGAGCGCAGAAGGCACTGGAGCGTTCCTGGCACTGGTGTGGCCCCGGGAAGGTTCCTGGCCAGACTGAGGCGGCCCAGGAGGATAAGGGTGGCCGCAAGGAGGAGGCCTGGAAGGGAGGTGAGGTCAGGCTGGGTGGCCGGCCTGGCTTGGCCTGCCTCTACCTTCCGGTCATTCTGGCCACCTTCGCCCACCCATTTCTTCTTGGTCCTGGTGTTCTTCCACCCATGTCTACCACCTCCCTCCACTCTGTTCTAGGGTGGAAGTCAGCTCCCTTGGAGGGCCTGGGATGAGCTGGGACAAGGGTGTAGGACGCAGCCCTCCCCCAGAGAAAGCCTCCATTTTTGGAACGGGGAAACAGGCCAGTTGGTGAAGTGACTGGTTCAAGCTCAGGACTCCACGTTCTGAAAACTTTGGGGGAGAAAAAGCCTCCATTGCGAGCTGGCTGACAGCTGCCTTCTTACAGCTGTAGCTCTGAGAAACCTAGGCAAGCAACCCTCCAGGCTGAGCCTCGTTTTCTCATCTGTGAGATGGGCGCAAGGGCGGCTGGGGGCGTGTTCCGGGAGCGCGATCTTGCCCTCCAGCCCTTTGCCCTCGGCCTGAGAGTGCCGATTGCCTGTTCCAGCCCCGTCTTGGGCAGCCTGGGGTTCCTGCCTCCTCCTCCCAGCGCGGGGCTCCGCCAGGCCGGGCTGGTTACTCACTGCGCGAGGGACGCATGCTGGGCCGTGAGCGGGCTGGACGCGTGCCGTGGACGCGGCAGGGGAGGCGGCTGGGAGGCTGACTGAGGGGGCCACATTTTTATAATTGTCTTCAGACGCGGCAGGACTTTCCCGGGACGATGGGCTCTTGCTTTCTCTCTCTGTCTCTTTCTACATCAGCCCCTCCGTGACACTCGCGGTCCTCCGGGCCGCGGGGCTTGTGGCACTTTCGGATTAAGTCTCGGAGTGCCCGGCCGCAGCGGTTCCGGGACCTCCCCGCCGCCTCCCACCCGGAACAAACCGAAAGAGAAAGCTGCAGAGTGGTGGCTGGGTCCCGGGCGGCCGGTCCCGCCGTCCGCCTGGGCCACCGCGACGCGCCCCGCGGGCCCCCTGCGCACCCTGTCGCAGGAGCGCGGCGGGGGTGGTGCTGCCCGCTCGCCGGCTGCCCGGGCAGGGGTCAGTGACCCGCTTGATGTTTCTGGATGGAGTGGACAACTCCTTCATTTGTCCGTTCCTTCTGCAGGCCCACTGTGGGCCGGGCCGATTTGTGCCAGGCGCAGCGCCCTCATGGTGAGCAGTCCCTTTTGGGAGCACACCCACGCCAAATCATGAGTCCTCTCTTACACATGGAAAGGGCTGCAGCCATTCACAATAGTTGGTCTCTTAGCTAATCCAGCCCGGGTAGTGTCAGGAGAGGGCAGTTAAGGTTTGTAGGATGGACGCCTGGGCTGGGATTTAGCTCAGTTGGTAGAGCGCCGCTCTGCAGTCTCTGAGGTCCCGAGTTCGATTCCCAGCACCACAAAAATGGGAGAAGGCTGTGGCAATCCACTCCCAAGGCAATCCGGAAACAGCCAGCCATTGAAAACCCTACGGGGGTCGCTGAGTTGGACACGACGGCACCTAACAACAACAACAAGGATGGACTCCTGGGATTACGGGAGGAAAGGTCAGGAAAGAGAGTGAGCAGGGACTGGGCAGGAACAATGGGGAGCAGGGGACAGCAAAGGCTCCGAGGAGCTCGGCCTCCACCTGAGCGTGAAGGGAGGAGCAGGCACCAGACCATTTCCAGCACGTGTTCACTCTGGAAACGAGGGTCAGAACACGGTGGGGGACGTGGAGGGAGTGGAGCCTGGGAGCCTGGCGGGAGCTATGTGGGGCCGTGCATGAGGGCAGGGCCTGCCACCGGAAGCAGCACTGAGGGTGGTGGCAGCCTGGTAGAGTTTTAGACTGGGAGATGGGTTTTGGTTTGCAGGTTAGGAAGATCCCTTCAGCTGCCGCGTGGGGGATGGATCCCAGGGGTGGAGCCAAGCCGAGGGGGCCCTGTACAGGATGTGGCCACATCTCCATTCCATGTGGAGAACAGAGGGTGGGCAAAGGGGATTCTCGGGGGGTGACAGGCCAAAGCCTGGTGAGTAGGCAGGCGCAAGGGAGAGAAGGCTGCTGAGAATGGTGGCGTGGCGGCTGTTCTGGCTCCTGCTGCAGAGGTTCCCAGAACAGAGAAGAGAACTCGGAGCACACGGGGAGCAGTTATGTTTTGGAGGTGCTGGGTGTGAGGCTCCTGTGGGACTTTTCAATTCATTTCTACCATGAGACTTGGTCTCCCTGGGTGTGCGTAGAGGGGAGAGGTATATCTGATCAGTGACTTCGAATCTGGCTGTGCCTGGCCCCAGGATCTCATATCTAGAACGGGGAGGGTCTACCTTTGTTCAGAGATACCAGTCTTTGGGGGACAGGAGTGAAGAACGGGTGCTTGTTCCCTTTTGCCTCTGGGTCCCCGCTGCCATCTGGATGGAGGTGCTCAGTGTCAGCCTTGGCATGGTACTATGAGCACTGAGCAGGGCTCACCTCTGCTGGACATGGGGCGATGAGGCTGACGAGGAGAAAATGATGACAGCTCTGGTCAGACCAAGGCTCTCCTCACTTGTTGGCTGCAGCCTTCTTCATCTGCTTCAAGATGATGAAGCACCTCGCTGAGACTTTTAGGTGTGTATAAAGTGAGAGACCCCCACTTGTCTGTCAGTTTGCCATACTGTGGGGGCTTGTGTGTTGCTGTGATGCCGAAAGCTATGCCACCAGTATAACAGATACCAGCAGGGCCACCCATGGTGGACAGGTTTTAGCTGAGCTTCAGGACTAAGATAGACTACAGGGAAGCCCATTGTTAATCTACTCCCAAAACAATTAGCCACTGCAAACCTTATGAGTGGCAGAGAAACACTGTTGGATATTGTGCTGGAAAATGAGCCCCCCAGGCTGGAGGGCATTCAAAAGATGACTAGGGAAGAGTTGCCTCCTCCAAGTAGAGTTGACCTGAATAACAGGAATGAAGTAAAGCCCCATTTGCTGATATGACATGACTTGAAACGAGAAAGAACAACTGTAACCATCCATTAATAATTGCCCTGAAGTACAATGCTGTCGTGATAGAATAATATCCATATACCTACAAGGAAGGCCAGCAACTACACATATGCAGGTTCAAACTGAAACTGAAGAAAGGTAGAATAAGTGTATGAGAGCCAATTTATGACCTTCAATATATCCCACCTGAGTTCAAAGACCACCTCAAGAACAGATTTGATGTGTTAGACACTAATGATTGAAGACCATTAGTTGTGGCATAACATCAAAGATGTCATTCATGAGGAAAACAAAAGGTTATTAAAAAGACAGGAAAAAAAGAAAAGACCAAATTACATGTCAAAACAGACTCGTAAACTTGCCCTCGAACATCGAGCAGCTAAAGTAAAAGAAAAACATGAGGAAGTAAAAGAACTAAACAGAAGATTTCAAAGGACAGCTCCAAAAGACAAAATCAAGTATAATGACATGTGCAAAGAGCTGGAGATAGAAAACCAAAAGGGAAGAACATGCTCTGTTTTTCTCAAGCTTAAGGAATTAAAGAAAAAAAATTCAAGCCTCAAGTGGCAATAGTGAAAGATTCTGCAGGGAAAATATTAAACAACACAGGAAACATCAAAAGAAGATGGAAGGAACACACAGCATCATACCAAAAAGAATTAGTGGATGACCAACCATTTCAAGAGGTTGCATGTGATCAGAAACCAATGGTACTGAAGGACAAAGTGGAAGCTTCTCTGAAGGAATTGGCAAAACAGATGCAGCACTGGAGGTACTGACTTGTTTATGCCAAGAGATTTGGAAAACAGCTACCTGGCCAACTGACTGGAAGAAAATCATATTTGTGTCTATTCCCAAGAAAGGGGATCCAACTGAATGTGGAAATTATCAAATGATATCGTTAATATCATATGCTAGTAAAGTTTTGTGAAAGATCATTCAAAAGTGACTGCAACAGTGCATAGATAGGGGACTGCTGGAAAATCAAGCCAGATTCAGAAGGGGGCAATGCACCAAGGACATCACTGGTGACATCAGATGAATATTAGCCGCAAACAGAGGATACCAGAAAGATGGCTATCTGTGTTTTATTCACTATGCAAAAGCATTTGACTGTGTGAATCACAATAAATTATGGATAACATTGCAAAGAATGGGAATACCCAAGCACTTAATTGTACTCATGAGGAATCTGGAAATGGACCTGGAGGCAGTTGTTTGAAGAGAGCAAGGAAACATTTCTTGGTTTAAAGTCAAGAAAGATGTGCGTAGGACTGTGTCCATTTACTATACCTCTTCAATCTGTATGCTGAGCAAGTAATCCAAGAAGCTGGACTTTATGAAGAAGAACATGACATCTTGATTAGAGGAAGACTCATTAACAACCTGGGTAAAGCAGATGACACAACTTTGCTTGCTGAAAGTGGAGAGGATTTGAAACATTTACTGATAAAGATCAAAGAACACAGCCTTCAATATGGATTGCACCTCAACATCAGCAAAACAAATATCCTTACAACTATATCAGAATGCAGCTTCGTGATAAATGATGAAAAGATTGAGGCTGTCCAAGATTTTGCTTTATTTGGTTCTACAATCAATTCCCATGGAAGCAGCTGTCAAGAAATCAAAAAATACATTGCACTGGGAAAACTGTTGCAAAAGACCTCTTTAAGGTGCTGAAAAGTAAAAATGTCACATTGAAGATGAAGGTGCGCCTAACTCATGCCATGGTATTTTCAGTTGTATCATATGGTTGTCAAAGCTAGACATTAAATAAGGGAGGCAGGAGAATTGAATTATGTTGTTGGAGATGAATATTGAATATACCATAGACTGCAAAAAGAACCAACAGGTCTGTCCTAGAAGTGGTGCAACCAGAGTGCTCCTTTGAAGGCAGGATGACTAGACTGTGTCTGACGTATTTTGGACATGTTGTCAGGAGGAACCAATCCCTAGAGAAGGACATCATGTTTTGGAGAGTGGTAGGTCAATGAAAAAAGGAAGACCACCAACTAGATGGATTGCCACAGTGGCTGCAACAATATGCTTAAACATAAAAAAGATAGTGTGCCTCGCACAGAATTAGGGAGTGTTTCATTCTGTTGTACATAGGGTCTCTATGAGTTTTTCCTTACTTGCTGACACTTAATAACAACAACAACAAAGTTAGAGAGCTGCCTGATCTGGAAGGCCCCTTCCATTGCTGCTATCCATGAATTCCCTAAGGTGGTCATAGCTCAGTCAATCAATTGTCAGAAACAATAACGTTTTAGTAGTTTGTGGGAAACAGAAGACAGGTACAAAGATGTGTTGTGTCACATGGGTTTAGGATGGAGTTAAATGTACTTAAACTCAGAATGAAGTTGAGTTTACCATAACTTTGCTATTTTTCCACTGGAAAAACCATAAACTGTGAGAAATTAATTCCTGCTACATGGATGAGCATGAGGCCTCTGTTTGGAATGGGTTCTTTGCCACCAGATATAGTTTCTAATTTGCACTTTTGTGACACAGTTTTCTAATGCACTATGAATTCAAGATAAAATGAAAATGTTCTGCAGCATTTCCTTTAAAAGACATTCCTTGATCATTATTACAATTACAGTGTCTAGCACTGTACTGGAGGTCTTGGCCAATGCTATATGGAAAGAAAAAGAAATGTGAGATTTAAACACTAGAAAGGAAAAGGCAACACTGTCATTTAAATATATTTGATATACAAAACAAACCCAAACCAGAACAAGTACACCAATTACTAAAACTAATAAGAGAATTTAGTGACTTCACTGGATACACACCTCAACTTTAAAAAAATCAAATAGGCATGGGGTCTTGGGTTTGATCCTTAGCACAACAAAATAAAAAGACAAATAAAAAGGAAAAAAACTGACCAAACTTTTCTACACCTGTGTCCACCAATTAGGAAATATACTAAAAAGACATTCACAATATAAGCCAAACTATAAAGTAATTGCTTATAGAGAAGGAGTACAGTAGTTTTAGGGTTTGGACTCTAAGCTATTTGAATCCAGGCTCAACTTGCTGTATGTTCTTGGGTAAGTTACTTATCTCTCTGGGCTCAGTTTTCTCATCTGAGAAATGATGACAATAAAAGTATCTACAATAAATATATGATTCTTGTGATTATTACATGAGTTAGTGTAATTATAAAAGAGTCTTTGGAGAAAAATGAAAAATCTAAGTGAAAACACAATGTGATTTAATTAATTCTGTATCCTTGAGTGGGATGTTCTTAATATATAAAGAGCTTTTGTGTCTTCTGATTAATGCATGTATTCAATAGAATTGCAATACAATCTACAAATATGTTTTCTGAAAAACTTAGCAATAAACCAATTCTATAATATACATGGAAGAATGATGTCCATGAATATCTGAGCAAAACTTGTAAAGGCACAATAGTCAAGGAGACTACCTCTATCAGATATGGACACGATTCAGAAGCATATTTCAAAGCAATAGTAATAAAAATAGAGGTGTTGATAAAAGAAAAGATATATGAACCGTTGAAACAAAATAGAGACAGGCATGATTTAATGTCAAATACATATGATGACTAAATCAATGTGAAAAGCATGAAGCTTTTGATAGAAAATGTTCACTAGCTCTTCTTTTTTGTGGCCATTGCTAAAACAGCAGTGTCCAGAATGAAGTTCAATCCCTTCGTGACTTCTGATGAAAGCAGGAACTGTGAAAGGCGTTTAAATGCACCTCCCCATGCTTACAGGAAGATTATGTTTTCCGTTCTTTCCAAAGAGCTGAGACAGAAGTTCAATGTTGAGTCCATGCCCACCTGAAGGGAAGATGAAGTGCAGGTTGTGTGCGGACACAAAAAAAGCCAGCAGATTGGCCAAGTGATCCACGTTCACAGAAAGAAAGACGTCATCTCCATTAGGTGGCGCTGCTGAGAGAGGTGAATGGCACAGCTGTCTGTGTGGGGATTCACACCAGCAAGATGGCTATCACCAGCTAAAGCCGGACACAGGCCACATAAAGATCCTTGGGCAGAAAGCCAAATCTCACCAAGTAGAAAAAGAAAAGGGCAAATGAAAAGAACAACTGAGGAGATGCACAAAAATCCTCACATACAACTTTCATTAAAAACCACTAAAAGTAAAAGGCAGAAAGAAAATGCTGTCTCTATGGTGCAAAATAATTCTAGACTCTCACCTAAAATGACTTACTGAGGTGAATCTGCTGGGAAGTGGGTTAATGACTCAATGTGAAAAGTGAAACTTTTCTAGTAGAAGAAGAATATGTAGAGGACTCTTTCTCACTCAGCAATGGGAAGGACCTCTCAAAAACATCAAAATCCCCAGGCCATAAAGCAAAATTGACAAATTACATTACATAAAAATTAAAAGTTTCTCTTATAAGAATTCCTGTTAACTATGGATGGAGGTACCAGACAGCCAACAGATTGGGAGAAGATATTTTTCAATATTTAAAGCCAACAGGAGATTGTAGGAGTAATTTCTTCATGTTAGCAAGAAAAAGACAGAAATCTTAATGAAGATGGGCAATTGACAGAAAAACCCTGAAGGTGAACGAGCTTGCTGAAATGCTGGATATATAATAATCAGAACAATCAACAATGAGATGTAGCTTTGCAAGTCTTAGGAGTGACAAGAGGAGAACACGGGATACCTACAAGGGTTGAGGAAATGTGACACTCCAGGATCCCTCTTACAATGCAGGTAGACTGATCCAGCTGTATTGAAAGTCATTCTGGCTTTAAACGGTCAGGGCACATGTTCACTCGAGGACACAGCTGTTCCATCCTTTGTGTATATCCCAAAGAGATTCTTACGCAAGACTGTGAAGGCACATGTATGATGTTCGTTTAATCATTGTTTGTAGTGGTCGGGAGCTGGAGGCTGTCTGGCTGCCCGCCACTGGGGGAGGGGGTAGGCAAAATGTGAGGGATCCTCTTCGTGGGGTATCCCACAGCAATGAGAAGCCATAGACTAGGCCACGCAGCAACATGGACATAACTTTAAAGTATACTACTGATTAAAAATGTAAAGGTGAAAACAAAATAAGATTTTGTATATAATTCTATAGGTAGATAATTAGAACCCTTCTTGTTAGATGTTGTTGTTAGGTGCAGTCAAGTCGGTATCTGACTCATAGAGACCCTAGGTACAAGAGGCAAAACTCTATTGTCAGTGCTTCTCTGCTATTCATAGGGTTTTCAAGAGCAGACTGATTTTTTGGGAGTGGGTTGCCTCCCAAAGGTCCTTCTCCCAAGCGTACAGCATCTGGTGTTCCCAGGAGGTTTCCCATCTAAGTACTAACCAGGTCCAATCCTGCTTAGCTTCCAAGAGCTGATGGAATTGGACGCCACAGTGCTACAGCTGCAGGCTCTTGTTAAATATGTTTTGAAATTTTGAAAATGGACTTTAAATAAGAAGAAGGCAGCATCTCATAACCAAAAACAATGTTTCTGCAGGAAAGTGTGAGAATTATTACACTAAATGGCTTAAGAACTACAAATAGCCTCATATCATCGCATCATAGTTTGGTGCTAAGTGAGTTTAAGAAAAAAGTTTTGGTGTCCAAGGGCTGCATAGGTTGAAGAATTGTGCCTAAGTGACGATGGAGCTCTATTTATTTAAATGGAAAAAAAGTATTCAAAATAACGCTCATTATACAGAAACACAAAAGGACGTGTGCAAATAGATCCCCTGGGAGGGAGGAATGGGGAAAGAAAACATATGAATACGTGTATGTACATGTGTTAGCGGAAGGCCACTGTTTTCGGAGGATCTCTCCTTCAATCCTATCTTCCCCGTTCCATAGCCCAGCTGGCCCAAAGTGCTCTTTCCTTCTGTATTCCAAGGCCACGACGGGTGGGATGTCAGAGATGGTGTCTGCTCGGGTCCTCATGGCTGCTCAGATGGGGATGTGGAGGTCTGGGATGGGAGCCCTTTCCTAAACTCCCACGGCTGCGGCCTTTCTCCCTTGCCTACTCATCCCTGGCTCACCATTCAGTGGTGGCATCATCTGGGATCTGACGTCTGCCAGAGTCATGGCAGGCTGTTGGATTCCAGCAATTTTTTTTTCACAGCTGAATGAGGGTGAGAGAAGCCCAATGGAGTGGGAATCATAAGCAGTGACCAAAAGAATTCCCAGTGGAGACCTCTGATGCAGACCAGATGCTTAAAACATTTTACCCACCATTCTTTTGCAATGCACATCCGCTGCCTTCAGGGATGTGCCTGTCTGCTGTCTTTCTTTCCTGAACATGCCCAGGAGTGTGTATCTTAAATTGAGCATGCCTGGAAAATATACCTGCTCTAAAGTGCCTCCCCTTGTATATATTTATAGGCTCTCCTGATAAGATCCCCGAACTTTCTTTGTTCAGGGAGGGGGTCGTTTTGGGAATTATACCTAGGGCTCTCTGCCTGTAGGCAACAAATCTTTCTTCACTGTTGGTGTTGGTTGTGCTGTTCTGATTTTACCTCCACCAAGATCTGAATGGGATTTAGCTCAGTTGGTACAGTGCTGCACTTCAGTCTCTGAGGACCCAAGTTCAATTCCCAGCACCGCAAAAATGGAAGAAGGGCCTGGCAATCCACTCCCAAGGCAATCCCGAAGCAGTCAGCCATTGAAAACCCTATGAGGGTCACTATGAGTCGGATACCGACTCGATGACACCTGACAACAACAGCAACAAGATCTGAATCCTTTGTGTTCGGTTACATCTGTAAGAGAGGGGGCCAGTGATATCATGGATTGAAGAATATGATCAACTCAATTCTCTTCATTAGATGACCTTTTTCTGTCCCAAGGATAAACACACCCTTTCTAAGAAGATAGCTCAAGGTAGTTGTTTGTAAATCTCAATAGCCATTTTGAATATTCAGGTAGCTTCTCTGTTAGCCCTTCCTTTCCAATTCAATTTGAGCAATGAGCCAGTTGGGAATCTTATATCACTGGGAGTCAAGGATCTTTTCAAGAATTTAGCATAATATATTTAATGTTTACCTGCAGCAGTAGCCTGTGGGATCCGATCCCATCAGATCTTGGAAGCTAAGCAGGGTCGGGCCTGGTTAGGACTTGGATGGGAGACCGCCTGGAAACACCAGGTGCTGTAGGCGTGGGAGAAGGACCCAGCAACTCACTCCCAAAAATCAATCCACCATTGAAAGCCCTAAGAACAGCAGAGAAGCACTGAAAATAGTGTTTCTCCTGTTGTATGTAGGACCACTATGAGTCGGATACCGACTGGAGGGCACCTAACAACAACAACAATTTGATGTTTATATCAGTGGTTCTTGACTGCAGAGGCTCTTGCTTCCTAGGGGACATTTGCCAATGTATGGAGGCATTTTTGGTTGTCATAACTGAAGGAAGGGGGTTGTTACAGCATCTAATGCTTAGAGGAATGCTGTTAAAAGATGCTAGGCACCCAGGCTAGTCTCCCTGTCCCCACCCCCACAAGAATGTTCTGACCCAAATTATCAATAGTGATAGGAGAGAAATAGTAGCTGATATGAGCAGGTAGCTCAGTATGCCTGCCTTCATCATCATTCTTTTTGATAAGTAGACATGTTCATAACCATAGCCCTGAACAGAAGACTTCCCACTATATCTCTGATGCCATAATTTAGTTGTTGTTGTTAGGTGCCATTGAGTTGGTATCCGACTCATAGTGACTCTCTGTACAACAGGGGAAACACTATTGTCAGTGCTTCTCTGCTGTTCATAGGGTTTTCAATGGCAGACTGATTTTTGGGAGGGGGTTGCCAGGTCCTTCTCCCAAGCCTACAGCTTCTGGTGTTCCCAGGTGGTCTCCCATCCAGGTACTAACCAGGCCCTTCCCTGCTTAGCTTCCAAGATCTGACGGGATCGGATGCCACAGGGCTACAGCTGCAGGCCCATAATTTAGAGTGGCAGTTAATTCTTGGAAGAAGTGAGATCCCGAAGAGGCTTGTGATCAGTTGGAACTATAAATCCGCAGCTGTAAGTCAGCACTTTAGACATTAGGACCCTTCATAATGTAGCAAGGACTCTGCTGTTAGTTTTCCTGTGGTTTTGTCCATAGATGTCGTTGAACTTGAGCATAAATCAGCTGGGGCATGCATGGCGTCTAACAGTCCAGGGGCCAGTACAGCTCTAGTTTTGAAAGGTTGTCTATGCTGGTAAGAAGAAGAGTCTTATAATCCTTGTTGAATGGGAACTCCCAGCAGGACATGCTAGGGATTCTGGCTCCATGCAGCTCTTTCTTCTCTGGTGAGGAAGTGTCTCAGCAGCAGGGAGATGAGCCAGCAGGGGGATGAGTGAGACGAGCCAGAGAGACTATTGAAGCAACTTTGGATGATGATCAAAAGATCTAAGCTCTATACTCTGTCTGCTATTGGATAGTTTCCTAGTTTTCATATTTGTGAAATGGAGGCTATAATCCTTGGTTGTCCTAGTTTCACAGTTTTGTGATGCAGATCAGATTTTATAATGAACAGGTAAGAATTTTTTAAAATGGTAGAGTGTCATCAATATGAGATATATTCTGTGACATCTCACTGTTATGTATAATTACTGTTTTTTGATTAAGGCACACACCAGTTTCTTCCGTAACTGCCCCTTGGACTCTTTGAAATCTTAAATGACAACTTCCCAAATGAAAGAAGGAGAAGGAGTCCTAAATATTCTCAATGCAGTTTCTATAGGGAGTATCCATGTGCTATCTATACCATCATTTTTTCAGCCCTAAAGATTTGAACCCAAGGCCTTGCACATGCTAGGCAAGTGGTCTATGACTGAGCTGTACTCCTAGCCCTGTTTTAGTGTTTTGTTTTGTGACAGAGTCTTGCTAAGTTGTACAGGCACTCAGCTTCTATATCATCTTGGAGAACTTAAAAAAATACTGATTTAATATTGTTGACTTAATGGGCTTTAAGGAAAAAAGCCAGGGACTGTGGCACATGCCCATAATCCCAGCAACCTGGGAAGCTGAAGCAAGAGGATTGTAAGTGTGAGGCCAGAGCAGCCTGCGTAACTTGGTGAGACCGTGTCTCAAAATAAAAAATAAGGGCCTGGGAGTGCAGCTTAGTTGTGGAGCACTAGCCTATCATTTTTGAGGCTATGGGCTCAACCCTTCTTTCTCCAGTACTTAAACAAACAAACAAACAAACACCCAAAAACAAGAAAAGTACTCTTCATTACTTATTGATGCTCCAGAATAAAGATTTTATGACCATTATTGCAAACTTTTCTCCATCTTGGAAAAATTTGACAAATTCTCTGAATGTTGTATACCTTCTGGGCCTTGCAGTTTCATGAATAATTAAAATCATCTGATGCCTAGACATTAGGAGGATAAAAACAGACAAATTTGAGTATGGAAAAATTAAATATTTCTTTTGAGAAAAAAGTACCATAGACAACATTTAAAAGCAAATGATAATACAGAAAAAAATCAAAACAGCATGGTAGAGAAAGATCTAACATCCTTTGAATATAAATATCAGCAAGTAAAAGGCCAACAAATCAATGCAAAAATGGGCAAACGATCTGATCAGACAGTTCAAGAAAGAGAAATACAAATTACTTATAAACAATGAAAAATGCTCAGCTGCTCTCATAAAGAAATACATATCCAAATTAATAGATGTGATTTTCAACCTCTAATTAACAAGGGTGAACAGTTTCACAGTTTATAGGGTGTGTGAAAATAGGTTGCCACATTCTGTTGGAGGGAGTGTGATTTAGCACAACCAGTTTAGAGGATTAGTTGGAAATAACTATCAAAATTAAAAATGGGCTTACACTTTTTTTCAGCAATTCCAATTTTAGGAATGTATCCTGTAAAAACTATTTGTACATAGGCATAAAGGCTGATTTATGCTGAAAGTACCATTTTTATGTAAAAAGACTTGAAACACTCTAAATGTCCATTCATAGGGAACTATTTAAATGAAACATGCCATCTTTTCAAGGAGCTACTATGCAGCTATTTAAAAGACTAAAATAGATTCATGTATGTGGTAGGAAAAATCTTCATTATGGGAATAGTCACATGAAAAATCAAGATTCACACCAGTGTAAATACGCTTCCATTTGTGCAGGGAAAAGCATAGACATACATAAACACACATACGGATTCCGGTGTAGCATAGATGGAGGTCCACACTCAGAGTATAGAAAATCCTTGACCGTTGCCTTTGGAGGAAATGTAATCATTGAAGTAGAAGGAAAATATGCTTTTTATTGAATATGCTCCATGCTACTTGGATTATTTAACATGAAAATGTATTACAGCTTTGTTTAGTTTCATTTTGCTTTGTTTATATTTGCATTTTAAAAGATCACTTCATGGAAAGTGATGTGAACTGTTAAGACAGCTGCTGGAGCCATTCTGACAGCTGTTGAATGGAAATTCCCATTAAGTTGCAGAATTTTTGCAGGATTTGCTATACAAACATGAGGCTGTAAGGGGCGGAACCAATTTTCTATTACCAAGGATGAGATTTTGTGTATGTCTCCATCCATCATCCATCTATCCATCCATCCATCTTCTCACTCTGTTTTGCAAATATTATGCATGTGTTCTATGCACATTTAGATTTAGACATACCTTTTTAACTCTGCTTTGTGTACTGACAATTTCACTAGCTAGACCCTTTTTTGCCTGTGGCCTTGCCAAGTGGAAAGACCGTGGACTTTGCAGTTCTGGATTAAAATTCAGATCTCATCACTTTCTAACTGTGCAGTCTTGGATAATTTACATACTTTTCTGAATCTCTGTAAAATAGGGAGAAAAATACATACCTGTTGGGTTTGGGGGAGGAGGTATTGGGATAGCTTATACACAGTGAGACAGAGACTAGAACCTAGTAACACAGGCAGGGTTGCCCTAAACAGGTTGTGGGGTTCCTTTTGTGCCTTTGATCTCTAAACAGTGGCAGACGGAGCTTTAAATAATCTCTCTAAGGCCTATCATGTGACTTTTTCATTGACTATTGATAATATTATGATGTTATCTGGGCTCCTGGGTTAGGGCTTGGCTCAGTTGGTAGAGTGCTATTCTGTGCTTTCTGAGGCCCTGGGTTTGATCCCCAGCACTGTGAAAATTGGAGAAGAACTTGGCAACCCACTCCTGAAACAATCCTGAAACAACCATTGAAAACCCTATTAACAGCAGAGAAGCACTGACATAGTGCTGGACATGGCACAGTGTTGAGGAGTGTTTTTTCGTTGTACGTGAGCTGCACCTGACTCAACAGCACCTCATATCAATAATAGCATTTGGGCTGACATTCCAAGTCAAAGTCACTTTTTTTTTTTTTTTTTTTTTTTTTGCGATACTGGGGTTGAACTCAGGGCCTCATGCTTGCATGTTTTGCAAGTGCTGGACCACTGAGCTGCATCTCCAGACCACTTTTTTACTTTTTGAGACAGTATCTCACTAAGTTACGCAGACTGCCAGCTGCCTCTGGTCTCGAACTTGCAATCCTCCTGCCTCTGCCTCTGGAGTGGCTGGGATTACAGGTGTGCGCCACTGTGCCAGGCTCCTAGTCAAAGTCACTTTTTAAAAAAGAAATGAAGATTTCTCAACATGAGACTTAAAAGACACTAGACTGGGCTCAAACTCACAGTCCTCCTGCCTCAGACTCCTGAGTGCTGGGATTACAGATATGTGTGACAGTGCCCTTTTGGCTTGTAGTATTTCTTGAAATTTTTTCCCCCAAAACTGATATTTTTTTTCTTGTTTTTTTATTTTTTTCCCTCTCCAAAGCTGATGCCTTTAACTCAGCTTTGGAAAATTCTCAGTTATTCATTACCTACTCAAATAATGCACTTGTTTTTAACTCAATTTTACTCTAACTCAATCTTACTTTCTTACCCTTTAGGGGCTCCACTTGTACATATATTAGATCAGACCCCAAAATTGGACATCTCTGTATTAGACCTTTTCAAAATGTTCTAGATGTGTTTTGTGGTATTTTTAACCTTTTCCTTCTGGACTTCTTTTGTTCGGGGAGCCTAGGTACATCCATTTGTATATTTTTCTCTTTTCTTTTCTTTTCTTTTCTTCCTTCCTTCCTTCTATCCATCCTTCCTTCATTCCTTTCTCTCTCTCTCTCTTTCTTTCTTTCTTTCTTTTTTGGTGGTACTTGGGGGTTGAACTCAGGGCCATGCACATACTTTACAAGTATCCAATCACCGTGCTGCACCGTTAGCCCCTTTTAAATTTTTAAAAAAATTTTGTGACAGTATCTCCCTAAATTACACAGGCTGATTCTGGCCTTGAACTCACAATCCTCCTGCCCCTGCCTCCTGAGTCACTGGGATTACAGGCATGTGCTGCTGTGCCTGTCCCAGCCCAGTTTTTATTTTTTATTTTGTGGCAATGTCTCCCTAAGTTACACAGGCCGCCTCTGGGCTCAAACTCATGATCCTGCTGACTCTCCTTCCTGAATTGCTGGGATTACAGGAGTGTACCACTGCACCTGGCCTCATTTGTATATTTTTCTACCAACCAATCTTCTAGGTTATTAATATTTTCTTCACCTGGGTCTAAACTAGTGTCAAGTTCATTTATTTAAGTCTTAAATTCAGTTACTGAATTTTTCAGTTTTAGAATTTCCACTTAGATTTTTAAAAATATCTACACATAGATGCCATTTCTTTGGAGAAAATCTCCATCATGTCTATTTTCTTGATCATGTTAATCACAGTTATTTTATATTCTGCATCTGCCAATTCAAGTATCTTCATGATTTGTGTGCCCTTTTCTATTGCACGTTTTCCTCCTTGTCCCTGTCTTCATATACCTGGTAATTTTTTATTGAAATATTAGACATTTCATATGCAAAGTTGAGGTTAGCTTCAGGCAGGTGGTCAGAATAAAACAGGACACCTTACATCGATCAAGGACTAAGAAGTTGATTTGATGCTGTGTTTTAATATTTATAAAGGCTAGTCTTCATGTATTTCCACCTATTTCTAGGGTATAGTACCATGAATTCCTGCTGAAAGCAGCAGGTGCTCACCAAGGGCCCTTTGCTCTGGTGGGCCCTGGGATCCAATGTTTATCTGCCTAGCACATTAGGACTGTCATTAGCTCTGCTTAGTATCTCAGCCACATTTTGTTCTGACTCTCTAACTTTTGCACTGTTCTGCATATATGTAGAAGCAAAAAGCAGATCATCCTATTTGAATCACTTCTCCGTACTCTCTTTCCCTCCAGCATCTTGGCCTCTGAAGTTCCGGCTGCCTTGATGGCCCTGAATTTCGGGGATTTTTTTCCTCCAGTGAACCTCCCCAAACCTGAGTGTCTTTCCTGCTTCCAACAGCCACTTTCTGCTCAGTTTCTTCGTCCTTCCACTTGTACCCATCATGCTCATGAATGGGCGAATAACTAACAGGGGTGTGTGTCAGGGTGTCGGGCTTGCTCAGTGAGTTCTCCTTCTTTCAGGGCTCTTCACCCTTCAAACCCTGGCTGCCTAGTTAGCTCCTCAACGTATTCAGAATTTAAAAAGCTTTCTTTTGGCTCTTCTAGTTGTTCTTATGAGGAAATATTTTTACTACAAGCTAGCCTATCATGGCTGATAATGGAAATAATTTTCCCCACTGTGATGCTAGGCATGCCTTATGCATGCTAGACAAGTGCTATGCCGCTGAGCAACATCCCTGACTCAGGAAAATAGAGGTATTTTAAAAATTTTCTTTATTAGTTTCTGTAATCAAATCCACATAGATAAGACCTTACATACATTTTTATTGTTAGATGCCGTGGAGTTGGTATCCGACTCATAGCAACCCTATGTACAACAGATAAAACACTATTATGCATCTCTACTATATAGGGTTCTCAATGGCTGATTGTTTTTGGGGGAGTGGGTTGCCGGGTCCTTCTCCCAAGCCTACAGCACCTGATGTTCCCAGGCAGTCTCCCATCCAGGTACTAACCAGGTCTGACCCTGCTTAGCTTCCAAGGTCTGACGGGATCGGACACCACAGTGGTGTGGCTGCGTTACCCCTGTACAAATGGAAAAAAATTAAGTTTAATATTTCTGGACCAATATGGCTGTTAATTTCTGTACAATGCCAACTCAACATGGTAAACTGGGATACTTTTTTCCAAAATTGACAGCACAGCTAAAATTCCCAAAAATTTAAATTATATATCTATATATATGTATTATATCTCTATATATGTACATATGTATATATGTACATGTATACACACACACACATATATATATACACACACCAATAATAGCAGTATGTTACATATCAACAACAGCAATAGCTTTTCCAGGTTCTGTAGTCATCTGAACAAAATTATAGAGACATCCATTCACTCTATTTAAAAAAAAAGGAAAAAGCAAAAGAATGGTAAAAGCAAAACCCTAGAACACAGCAAAGTTTTGTTCCTGTTTTGGTACCTGGCACCATTTTTTAAATTAGATTCTCAATCAGCATCTGGAAAGAAAGCATTCTAGAATAACATCATTAAAAACAGCTCTGATAAAGTACTGTCACTACGACACTTTGTAAAGTAGGTACAAGATATTTGACACCCATAGATGTATGATACAGTGCTGTCCTACATCTATAATTCTAGAGGATACAATTAAAAAGACATTATTCGAGACTTGATTCTACTTTTCCAGCAGAGGACCCAAAGGAATAGAGGTAATCTTAAATACAAGATCTGTTCAAAGTTCCAAAGAGAGGCTTCAACCTTAGAATGAGTATGTCAATGGTGGTGTCCTTTTCAAAAAGAAAAATACTGTACTTTCTTTGGTATTAGAAGGCCTATTAATAGACATAGAGTGATGATAGTATCCTAAAATAGGTATTATTATTATTATTGCCATCTTTATTTTTACAAATGAGGAAATCGAAGAAGAGGAAGTTTAAGTCAATTGCTAAAATTCATATGGCTGGTAAGTAGCCGTGCTGGTATTTGAATCCCTGTAGTATGACTCCCTCACACTCTTAATGCAAATGTAGAACTTGTTTTGTTCTTATTGTTGAGAAGGCAACATGACAATCTTCACCCCACCCAAATCTGTAATGTGAAATATACAAAAAAATGCTTTATACCATAGCATTCTTCAGGAATGCAGAATCCTTCTCTATTTGCAATACCCTGAAGGTCATACACAGAACAGGGCACACAGAGATTCACAATAAAACATTTTGATATCCAAATCAGAGATGCGGTCTGAAGTTGTATTTTGCCATTTATACCTGCTGCTTTTCATGTGTTATTGCAGACATTTGTGAAAAGTAAATTTAGGATTGCATAGTGCTGGGCAAACCTACTCTGTGCTTTGGTTGTTGAGCTGCATGGAGGAAGGTATGGCTTTTCCTGGGCAACTCTAAGACAGACGTTTTCCCTAATCCATCTCACTGGAGTGGTTAACCATCTTTTCTGCCCAAAAACATTGGCTAGGAAGACATTCTAAACCCAGCTGTTTATTATCACATACCTCTGTTTGTTTGGTGACACATAGCCTGGGAGATCTGCAGGGTCTGACGACATTGGTCTCACAGAAAGGAGAAGGAAAACAGAACAGGAAAACACTGGGCACATTTGTACCTCAGAAAGGGAAGAGTTGAATTAGTTTTCTGTTCCCAAGTGCTTCCGTTAGTATCACAACATAGCTTTTCATTTAGTAGAAGAAACTCCAGGTGAAAGAAGTGCCTGGGACCTTTTCTGGTAGGCTACAATCTCATTTCCTCTTGTTTTTACAGCATGAAACGCCCCCTGTTTCTCTCCTAAATAATGACATGAATTTACCCAATGTCAAGGAACTCCGAAGACTTCAGAACAAATTTTCTAAATGTACCCCCTGGTGGTAATAGCCTTTTAGACAATAGGTATGGAAGAGTTTTTAGAGGTTTCTCTCTAGAAGCTGAATACTGATGTTCCCATATCCAATAAATAGATAGCTCTATAAGAAGATTAAACAAGTGTATTTTTGTAATGCAATAGAAAATGGTCTATTTTGTGTGTAAATATGTTGTTGTTGTTAGGTGCCCTCGAGTCGTGTCTGACTCATAGCGACCCTCATAGGGTTTTCAATGGCAGATTGTTTCGGGATTGCCTTGGGAGTGGGTTGCCACATCCTTCTCCCATTTTTGGGGTGCTGGGAATCAAACTCGGGACCTCAGAGACTGCAGCGCGGCGCTCTACCAACTGAGCTAAATCCCAGCCCACATATTTAAATACAGCTAAGCTAGTTTCATATGGGAGAAGGACGTGGCAATCCACTACCTAGGCAATCCTGAAACAGTCATTAGTCAGCCATTGAAACCCAATGAGGGTTGTTATGAGTTGGACACGACTCAACGGCACCTAGCAAGAACAAGAACAACAACAAACAAATTTCATGCAATTGTTTCCGGACATCCATCTGATGAACTGCTTTCTACAAGTGATTTACTTTAGCTTGGCATCATCTTAACCAAAAATTTTGAGAACAGCCAAAAAAAAAAAAAAATTCACTGAGTTCTACACAAAGTTCCAGGAAGATTTCCAAATTAATTGGAATAGTTCTTCTTCGTTAAATTGTTCAGGGACTTTTTGTTTTTAAAGTTCATAATGCTGATCTCTTTTCGTGGCTGAGGATCAAAATGTAGCAGATCGACATCTTTGAAGTCTGTTTCTGATGACGAATTGTGAAGCTGCTTATGTTGATTTCATGTCTTTCTGGAAAAATGTGTTTTCCAAAGTGGAACCGTTTCACCTTTAAAAAGTCTGCTTCTCTTGAAATGAGAAAGATAACTATATCATTATTAAAATAATATATAGAAGGCAGAAAACATGTTTCAAAGACTCTCTTTACTTCCAGTAAAGATCCAGCAGTGATTGAATAGACCACTATTTCTAGAATACTGAGGCGTGGTGTGTGAATAAAATAATTGAGTGCCTTCAGCCATTAAACGGTTTTCCTCAACAGGGAAGCCTGGTACTTTTTCTGATGGTGCTTAGGGGATTTTGCACCCAAAATTATTCTAGCCAACAGTGATTTGGGAAGAGTGGTATTACTGGCTAGTGGCCACCATTACTAACATTTATCGAGTACATGTTACATGCCAGGGACTGTTCTAGACAATTCTACATTATCGTTTATTTCAGTCCTTATAAGCTCTACAAGCTAGATGTCATTACTGTCACTGTTTTGCAGGCCAGGAAACAGCTTTCGTGAGTGTAAATAAATTTTCTAAGACAGTAGAGCGTGGATTTGAATTCAACATATTGTTGGTGCTCTCTTAAAATATAGTGGGATGAGAGAGATGCTTTAGCACAGGAGAGGATAAAGTAACATCCTTTTTGGCAAGCAGTTTTGAAGCACTTCTCAAAAGCGTTTAAAAATAGCATGTATAGGGCTGGTGATATAGCTTAGTGGTAGAGAGCATGTACAAGGCCTTGGGTTTAATCTCCAGCCCGAGAAAAAAGAAAAAGAAAAAAGAAAAAGACATGTGTTTATGTATTTTCACCAAATAATTTCCCTTCCAAGGATCCAGTTTAAGTGATGAGTCAGAAATTTGGGCAGTGATTATGTACAAAAATATTCACCATATAATTTGCATTATTATGTATAAGACTTTATAATATAGCTGTGTAAGAAGAGGAGGAAAAGAGGCTGTTTTTACTTTCCACTCACACACTCAACCCAGAAGACTTTTGTGACCAGCTATAGATGGATGGAGATTCCCATCCTCCCCACAAAGCACTTCTGCAGTAGACACCGACTGACAATATCTTGTATGTCTAGCTGGTTAGTTGTGTTTAGTTATATTCACTTATTTGCTTATTTTTCTATATTACAATGTATCCTCCACAAGGGTGGGGACTTGGTTTATTTTATTCACCAATGTACTCTCAAAATATAAAATGCTGCTTGGTACACAGAAGTGACAAAGAACAAAATTACAACTTAGTTTAGCAATCTTCATTGGCTTTATTTTCGATTCTAAAATCAAGCGGTACTTCATTCCATAAAACAGAATGAGTGTTCCAAGTAGCTAAACGGAGAGGTTGGTTTTATAGACAGAAGAGGACTGAAGAAAGCAGAACTGAAACAATCCCCTGCATCTCCACTCCCCACCCCGCCACTAAAAAAAAAAAAAAAGCAGATTGATCATTTCAAAGTTACCTTCTTTGTGGGGCAGGGACAGGGAGACAGAACAATAGAAAAACAACTGATGAGTTAGCATCAGTTTACTTCAGGTGGCTTTTTTAATAAAAGGATTAAGGCAGAAGGAATTATGCCAATCAAAACTGGCTTTTTGGAAAATTCAGCTGTTATCTCTCTAATTTTGATTTCCTAGAAGGTCAGAGGGCTGGGATTTAGTTCAGTTGGTAGAGTGCTGCTCTGTAGTCTCTGAGGTCCTGAGATCAATTCCCAGCACTGCAAAAATGGGAGAAGGACATGACATTCCACTTCCAAAGCAATCCCAAAACAAGCAGCTAATGAAAACCCTGTGAAGGTCACTATGAGTTGGACCTGACTTGACGGTATCTAACAACAACATGGTATGTAAATCTATATTTATCAATATGAAAAAGTTTTGTGAAATACTAAGGGGTGAAGAAAACAGATTCTGGAGCAGCATATACAGAGTGATTGCTTCTGATAAGACTTGATCAAATTCTGTATGCATCTATGCACATAGTCATTTATGGGAAAGTAGTCACTGAAATGAAAACAGTGAGCAAGGTTGGAGTTTGTTGGATGGAGGCGAGATCTGAGGTAACATTCACTGTTTCCACATACTCCTGTGAAATTAGAGAAGTAAACAGACTTCAGTGAAGAAGGGATGCTGAGTCTGACTGCCGTGCTGGCTCAGTCCTAGCGGCTGGCCCTGAACTGCATCTGTGGCCCACTGCACTTGGCCCTTCGCAGAGAAACTTGCTAAATATGACCTACAGGCATTTATCTGAGAAGGGTTAAAAAACAAGCTTTGGAATTCTACTTTGGAATTTACTCTAGTTTACCCTATGTTCAAGCATCCCCCAGTTAACTGATCTTCCTTCCTGGGGAAGAGGCTGCAGGGTTTTCTCAGAGTTCTCAGGGTGTCACCAGAGGGGGAGGCAGAGAGATGCAGCTCAGTGTTGCCACCTAACCTGGGGAGTTCCCCTAGTTGGGACCTTTACTCAGGTTAAGCAAGGTCCTTGGCTTCCTCACAGAAAGGAATTTCAGGGTGAGTCAAAGAGTGAAACAAAGTTATAAAGCCTATTAAATGCATGCTTTAAGGTAAGTGTGAGTGCTCAGAGAAAGGGAGTGAGAGAGAGAGAGAGAGAGAGACAGAGAGACAGAGAGAGAGAGAGAGAGAGAGAGAGAGAGAGAGAGAGAGAGAGAGAGAGAGAGAGAGAGAGAGAGAGAGAGAGTGGGAGGGAGAAGGAGAGAGAGAAAGAGAGAGACAGCATGCGCTAAGAAGCCCTTAACAATGGTGACTTTACAAGGTGGGTTTACAGAAAGGTGTTACAAGGGGGTTGTCTGACAGGCTGACTGTAAACATGGCCCCTAATCCCATTTTTGAGATTAGGTTAAACTCAGAGGTTTCATGTATTTTGACCCTAAGCATAGCTTGCTGCTATTTTAATATTTTTATTATTTAAAATGTCTCTTGAAAATAATGCTTCTATGCAGGAAGTCCTCACAGTAGTTTTCTTGGTTGTTGATTCTCAGCTGGTGAGATTCAAACCAGATGCTGGGGCAAAAGCCGTTCTCTTTCTATGTTCCCCAAATTTCCCTGTCTTTCTATCTTGCCTGAAGAGGAAGATCACAGTGCTTCCCACTGTTGTAACTCTTTGTATCCACTGCCCCTCTCCTCTCACTGCTCTATTTTAGACCCTTTCCTGGTGTTGTTGAGCAGAGAGCAGTTACCTCCTACCCAGCCTTCCTGCCTCCTTCTGCCTTTCGCCTCCCATGGAGCAACCACAATGGCTCCCTAGGACTCCTCGGAACCCAGGCTCTCAGTGGCAGCCTCAGGCCTTCCTTCCATGTACAGTCCTCAGTTTCTTTCTACCCTCATCCTCAGCCACCCCTCCTTCTCCTGCTGCTTCATTTGCTCAGGGTCTTATGTGCTTGTTGTTGTTGTTGTTAGGTGCCTTGGAGGTGGGTCCAACTCATAGTGACCTTCACGGGGTTTTCATTGGCTGACTGTTTCGGGATTGCTTTGGAAGTGGATTGCCATGTCCTTCTCCCCATTTTGTGGGGATTGAACCCCGGGTCCTCAGAGAGTGTAGCGCAGTGCTTAACAACTGAGCTAAACCCTAGCCCGATCTTATGTGAGACTTACTCACTAATGTCTGTCTTTCTCTTCCTCTGGAAGTCCTTCCTCTCTACCCTTCTTCCTTGGAGGCTTAGCTCACATTGGACTTTTTCCCCTGTGCCCTACAGAACCACCTTCCAGAATACCTGTAGTACTTGTGCTCTGCACTCATCCTCTGCTTCTTAGAAAACTGGTTTCTTTTTATTTTCATATTATATATGTATGTCTGGGAAACTCTTTGAGGGTAGGAAATATTTCTTATGCATTCTTTCCTTATCCACAGAATCTGTACATTCATTAAACGGATATTTATATTCTAAGAGAATTTTTACCCAATTATTCCTCTCCCTTTGCAAGGCTGTAAATTATTTGGTTCTTTTTGTTGGACAGCGAATGAAAGATTCAGAACTTCGAGAGACAAATATAACTCCACAGACTTTTCCCATAGGATCCTTTTGCTACTTATTCAAGGTAACATAAAATAATCATCAATAATGTCATTGCTGGGTTTTTCTTTTTGTCCCAAAGGTCCCAACAGGAATAATCTCTGCTTCTCTTATTTATAGCTGAGTTCCTTCTCAGTAGACATGCAATTAGACCATGTTTTTCTTGTTTAGCTATTGAAAGTCCAACTTATTCTATTTCTTAATGGAAATATCACAGAGTAGTAAGCATCCATGATCTCAAGAAAGAACAAGATGTAGCCTTTTTGGAAATGTCCTGTGCTTGAATTCATTCCCTTGTGGTAACATACAAGGTTTTGTTTGCTTGTTTTTTGCATACTGGAGGGTTGAACCAAGGGTCTCACACATCTTTTGCAAATGGCCTACCACTGAGTTACATCACCAGCCTGCCTGCAATGTATGAGTAAGGAAACTGAGAGAGAAGGAGGGGTGCAGTTATGGGGAGACCATGATCACACCCCACTCAAGCACAGAGCCTGGGAAGCATAGGCCTTCCCACCCCAAACACAGGGGCTCAGAGTCTGAATTGTGCTGATCCGGCCACCTTCCAGAGAGATTTCACTTACTTGCCAAGGAATCGGCACAGAATGGCTTGCGGACAATATTCCAGCGCACTTCTGATTAACACCAAAATGGGACTGGAAAGCATTACGCAGGATGGGATTGTCCGTAAATTACATGTATGAGCGCTGGGATAAAACGCTTTTATGTCTGTCTCAATTATTTAATCTCTGCCAGTTCAGATGTGCGTCCCCCCTGCCCCGGTGTTAATAAACACTGACATCTGAAGCGAAGTGAGCTATTTACATATCATTTGGAAATGGAAATGGAGGTGTCAGAAGAGCACAGAAAATAGAAATGGAGAAACACTATTCATCATGACGGCTACTGATTAGTAATGCACCGTAGCACCACTGGAGGCCAGGCCTTTATACAGTGGGCCCTTCTGGATGCTAAGCTCCGGTCAGATTGGGCCTTTTGCTCTGATGGCACAAACAGCCCAGCTGCAGAGCCTGTCTCTATAGGAGATGTTTTGGTGAGGGTGGTGGTTCCCTAAATTTCACTTCTATGCCAGTGGTGGGGATATGGATCTTCCACGTTGGAAGGAAACTTTGAGACCATCAAGTCCAACTGTTTTGTTCCACAGAGGAGGGACTATGGTCCAGAGAAAGGAAGTGACTCGCTAAGGTCAAAGTGATGGTTTATGTCCAGATCTAGAACAGAGTCTGGGCTCCCTTCAGAGTCCTTTGCCCTGCTCTGCAAGGCCTTCCTTAGCAAAACACCCGGCTGTCTGTGAACGCATCTACAGGGGTCATTTTCACACAGAGCAGGAGTGCATGCTCAGGTGAGAGGACGTGCCAGTCCTGGGAATGACAGCTCTGATCTTTCCCTCAGACACACACTCCTAGGGCCTGCGCTCAGCCACATTCTGTTAGTTTTGTAGGGTGTGATAACAAGTCATCTTAATTCATTCTCTCTCTCTCTCTCTCTCTCTCTCTCTCTGTAGTACTTGAGGGTTTAACCTAGGGCCTCACGTATACTTTGCAAGTGCTCTGCCATTGGCCTGCACCCCAGCCCATTTTTTATTTTTATCTTCAGCCAAGGTCTCACTAAATTACACAGGTTGCCTCTGGCCTTGAACCTGTGATCTTCCTGTCTCCGCCTCCTGGAATTGCTGGGATTACAGATTTGAGCCACTGTGTCCAGCCTCTGTCTCTTCTTTAAAAAAAATGTTGTTAGTACCTTCATTGCTTCTCCTCTAGTAGGTGTTGCTTTTGTTCTTTAAAATTAAATACATATTTTAACAAGGATTTCGGGAAGAAGTTGTTGGATCAGAGTAGGGGTGTTGAAGTTGGTTGGGGTGGAAGTGTCCACATTTAAGTCCACGTTGTCAGTTAATTTCGCCACATAGGTCATTCATTCCGATGGTGTGAGAGAGAACAGAAAGAAAGATGAGGGTCAGGGGCAAATGTCTTCAATATGTGGGGAGGGATGAATGGGTGTAGAAATCAAGAAGGATGAGGATACCATGGCTACATGGCATGGACTTCAATGGAGAATAGAACAGGAATAGAACAGCTCTTGAAGCAGGAATGCAGTGCTGAAAGGGGAGGGGAGATGGATGAAAGCTGGAGTTCCACCAAGACAAGGAGATTGAGGGAGTATTTCCTTTGGAGGATGAAGTTACATGAACATTTATTTTTTATTTTATTGTTTTAAAGCATGAAATATAGCACACCAAAAAACATACATCAAAATCTAAACACTGTGATGAATAATTATAAAGCATGCATTCATATAACTGCAAACTTATTAAAGAAATAGCCCACTTTTGGCATTCCAAAAGTACTGTGTGTGTTCCTGCTTTATCACATGCCACTTCCCTGGAATTAATTAATACCCTGATTTTTAGGACAATTATTTCCCTCTTGTTTTAAATAGTTACTGAGTATGGTTTTTTTTTCATCTCAGTTTCTTCTCCACTCTTTTAGAAGCTATAAATCACTTTAGATATGACAACCTACATTTTTAAAATATCATAATCTAGTATTATTTTCTTCAAGGACAGCAAAGAAATTTAGGCTATTTTAATTAAATTTACTCTTTTCCTGTATGCTGTTGTTATGATGTATTTAAATTCTGTTTTAAAATCACTAAGGTATTATTTATATCTCCAGTGTTTATTTACTGTTATTATTAGTTTATACTGCTAGTGTTCTTTATTATACATATACATATTACTTTTCTTGCCCTTCTCTCCTCTTTTAGCTCTGACTTCTTATTTGCAGTCATTCTACTGTGAAATGTATTCTTTAGAATTTCCTTTCACATGGATGTGATGATGACACCATCTCTCAGTTTTTGTTAGTCTGAGATGTCTCCATTTTACTTTCTTTCTTGTAGCATGTATTTCTCGAGTATAAGCTTCAAGGTGCCTGTAATCTTTCAGCCCATAGGAGATACCATTCCATTATCTTCTGATTTCTATTATGGCTGTTGAGAAATTATCTGTCAGTTTAACAGATGCTGCTTTGAAGCTAATCTGACCTTTTCTTCTCTGGATGCTTTTAAAGGCATTATCTTTGTCTGTAGTTTTCTGTATTCTCACTGTGATCTGTGTAAGATTTTAGCGATATTGCTTGAATGTTACAGTTTTTGAATCTGTGAATTGGTCTCATTCCGGAACATTCTTGGCCATTATCTCTTTGTTATCTCTGCCCTGTTACATCTGGGTTTGTCTGACACCAATTAAATGTATGGTAAACCTTCAAAGTCTGTTCTCTCTGTTTCTTAATCTTCTTTTCTGTGATTTCCATTTTTATTTCTCTCTTTGGAGCACTGTGGATGCTTTTTTCTGATCTATATTCCAGATCACTATGAGCTCTATGAGTCTATAGTCATTCACTGAATTTTTCATTGTTGTTACATTTTTCTTTTTTTCTTTTCTTTCTTTCCTTTCTTTCTTTTTCCTTTGTTCTTTTCTTTCTTTCTCTTTCTTTCTTCTTTATTTCCCTCTCTCTCTCTCTCTCTCTCTCTCTCTCTTTCCAAAATACTGAGGGTGAGGGACTTGAACCCAGGGCCTCTTGCATGCATTATAAACCCTCTACAACTGAGTTGTACCCCAGTTTCCACTTTTTAAAAAAATTTTTTATCTTGAGACAGGGTCTTGCTAAGTTATGCAGGCTGCTTGTAGCCTAGAACTCAAGATCCTCCTGCCTTCACATCGGGAACCCCTGGGATTACAGGCAGGTCCCCTTGTGCTTTGTTGTTGTTGTTGTTAGGTGCCGTCGAGTCGGTATCCGACTCATAGCGACCCTCATAGGGTTTTCAATGGCTGACTGTTTCGGGATTGCCTTGGGAGTGGATTGCCAGGCCCTTCTCCCATTTTTGCGGTGCTGGGAATTGAACTCGGGACCTCAGAGACTGCAGTGCCGCGCTCTACCAATTGAGCTAAATCCCAGCCCGCTCCCTTGTGCTTAGCTACACTTTTCCTTTCATAGAAGAGAAGTTCTATTTTGTTCCTTTTCAAATATGTTATATTGATCTTTATGGTTTTCTGTTCCCTGGAGATATCTTTTATTAAAAATAATTTATTTTTGTTTTTATTTTTTGCAGTTATGAGGGGTTGAACCCAAGGGCCTTTGAGCCTACTTTGCAAGCTCTTTACCACTGGGCTGCCCCCTCAGCCTCTTTATTATTTTTTATCTTGGAACAGGGTCTCACTAAGCTATACACACTGCCTCTGGCCTCAAACTTGCAATCCTCCTGCCTCTGCCTCCCTAGTCTCGGGATTACAGGTGTGCGCATCACTCTGTGAAAGTTCCCTGTAGATATCTTTAAGACTCTTTTTCTAACTTAAGCATCACAAACATAATTGCTTCATGGTCTTTACATGATCATTTTAATGTCCGAAGTCCAGCATGCTATCTTTTATTTTGGTTCTTATTGTATAGAGTTGTTAGCTGTGACTGAATGCTTGCCATTGTATTTGAAAAAAAATATAAAATAATTCAAGGTCAAGGATGACTCTCTAAGCAAATTCTCCTTTGCTTTTGCGTGAGGTCTTTGATGACTGATAATCTAGAGCTACATAATATCAAATGTAAGGATAGAAGTTCCCAGAATGGACCAATTTAGCCTCATTCAGGCTGGCATCCTGACTTCCTTGTGGGCTGTGAACGTGTCTCCTGTTAGGGCCTCCATCTGGTTCAGGTCTTAGGATTCATACATGTTCCCATTACCCCAAGTAACATAAAAACCGAAGTCTAAACTTTATGGAATGAACAAATGCCCCCAGTGGATTTCTTTCTTGCTCATTTAACTCACTGAGTTCTTATTTTGTCTATGTTCTCTCTCTCCTTTTTAATTATTATTAATATTATTATTATTATTATTATTACTATTACTATTATTATTATTTTGATTTTAAAGAAGACCTAAAAGCTGGGATTTAGCTCAGTGGGTAGAGTGCTGCGCTGCAGTCTCTGAGGCCCCCAGTTCAGTTCCCAGCATCGCAAAAATGGGAGAAGGGCCTGGCAATCCACTCCCAAGGCAATCCCGAAACAGTCAGCCATTGAAAACCCCTATGAGGGTCGCTATGAGTCGGATACTGCTTCGACGGCACCTAACAACAAAAAGCAAACTCAGCTCTTTTTTTAAGTGCTTTTGTTTTGTTTTGTTTTATTTTTTGTAAAGAAATTGTTCCAAATAACCTATGATGTTAACAGATGTAGGAGTTTGGAAGTTTCTTTTCATGGAGTAAGAACTCCAGTGGGGATTGTAAGAAGTGGTTTATTGTTTGTTTGTTTGTTTTTTTAAAAAAAAAGATCCTAGAGGGAAAAAGTGGAGAAAGAAGCTTTAAGGAACACAGAGTCAAGAATTTATGAGCTACTAGAAACCCAGAGAGACCTACAAACGTTTTGGACAATGGTTTAATAATGTGAAGAATTATGAGATTAATTGGCCTCTAGCTTCCAGAGAGCAAAGGTAAAGACCTTGGAGATATCAGCCCACTCACTGGTCAGTCTTGGAGACTGAAGATGTGGGGAGCACCTTTCCAGGGGGACAGTAAACCCCTACAAAGGCATTGCTCTAGTGATCCTGCTGATTCCTCTCCCTGGCAGGTTGGGAACTGTTCAGTTCCACCAATGCTCACCTCTTGAATAAAATTAGCGTGCATTCAGAGGCTTGGGAGCCTCTGCGTCCTCACTATAATTCTAGATTCTGTTGGCAGCAGGAATTAGAACATTACTCATTTTAAAGGACTAAGCATTCGCTTTGTAATTTTAAATGCTGAGAGAAATTTGTAGTTGTAGCAGAATTTTATAGCACATCATTTGTGGCCTTGTTACTGTGAAGAGGGTTTGATTCTGCTTCCACTTGACAAAACCCATAGCCCAAGAGACAGTGAAACTGGGCGTGGTGGCACACGCCTTTAATCCTAGCGGGCTTTGGAGACTGAGTTCGAGGCCAGAGGCAGCCTGTGTAATTTAGCAGGATCCTGTCTCAAAAACACACACACACACACACACACACACACACACACACACAAACTGGCTGGGGGTTGAGGCCCAGTGGTATAGCACTTGCAAAAGTATGTGTGAGGCCCTGGGTTCAACATCCAAGAACTGCATAAATAAATAAATACATAAATGGAGAGACTGTGACAGGAAAGAAAAAAGAGCTTTATTCAGTGGCCAAAGAACGGAGGAGGGAGAGGCCCTGCTTGTAAATTAGGGGCTCCACTCCAGGGATATGAGGAGTTACCAATATAGAAGAGGAATAATGAGGGGGAGAGAGGCTAATGAAGGGAAGGAGTATTCATGTCTTTTCTGGGAATGGGCAGAGATCTTCCAAGAACTCGGTTGCCAACTCTTCATGCTCCTTTTATGGTCTGGGGCTTCAGGTCATGGGGGCTGGTGGGAGTCACTCATCCAAAGGCTAGGGCCACAGAGGCAAGAGACACAGTGTGAAGCCAGAGATGCCAGGGCTTTTCATTTCCTTCCAGGCACTCTGTTGGACATCCGTGGGCCCAGGTGAGGAGTCCGTGTTTTCAGTAAAAGCAGCCTTCCGGTCCCTAAAAAGCAACCCACAAACCTGTTACCATCCTAGCTCACAGCAGAGGTGCTCTTATGGCAAAGGTGGTGGGAGGCTAATAGTGTATTGGCCAGCTGCAAGACCTCCAAAATCAGGGATTTTTAAGTCAATTAAAAGCAAATGAGAGCTGGGATTTAGCTTTGTTGGTAGATTGCTGCTCCACGTTCTCTGAGGTCCTGGGTTTGATCCCTAGCACTGCAAAAACAGGAGAAGGATGTGGCAATCCACTCCTGAAGCAATCCCAAAACAGGCATTGCAAACCATATGAGGGTTGCTTTGAGTCAGACTGGACTTAGGGCACCTACCAACAACAACAACAAAAGAGGAAATGAAAGGTCAGGTGCTATGGCACATGCCTGTAATCCCAGCGACTGGAGAGGTGGAGGGAGGAGGATTATGAGTTCAAGGCCAGAGGCACCCTGCATAATTTAGTGAGACCCTGACTCAAAATCAAAAATTAAAAAAAAAAAAAGAGCTGGAGGTGCAGCCTAGTGGTAGAGCTCTTGCACAGTATATGCAAGACCTTGAGTTCAACCTTCAGGCACTAAGGAAAAAGAAGAACAAATGAAATTAGAGGGTTTATTTATTTATTTTCCTCAGTAATGGCATCTGTGATATAAAAAAATTCTGACATTCAGTTTAGACTCATAGTGACCCTCATAGGGTTTTCAATGGCTGTTTCAAGATTGCCTTGGGAGTGCATTGCCAGGCCCTTCTCCCATTTTTGCAATGCTGGGAATCGAACTCAGGACCTCAGAGACTGCAGCGCAGCACTCTACCAAGTGAGCTAAATCCCAGCCCTCAGTTTAGAAGACAAACCTAAATATAACATGGTCCATATGGGAAAATAGATTATACTTTGCTAATATTATAATTATGGGAGAAGGACCTGGCAATCCACTCCCAATGCAATCCCAAAACAGCCATTGAAAACCCTATGAGGGTCGCCATGAGTTGGATACCAACTCAACGGCACCTAACAACAACAACAACAACAACAACAACAACAATATTATAATTACCAATATGTTCATAGATGTTCAAAAAATAAGAAGGTACATCAAAATTTGAAAGGGAATTTTTTAAAAAATATGGATAAATACATATTATTTGTATAATCAAAAAATAATAGATTATTTGGAACAGAGATAAGCTGCTATCTGTTCTGCATCTGAATCAGAATAATCCACACATCCTCTCTAATGTGGACTTAGAATGCAACACGACATCATTTTGAAATAGAATATACAAGAGTAAGTATTAAGAGTATGGGAAGAGGTATCTTTTGTTCTCAGGTACAGAAAACAAGGTTGAAAGCCAGCAGCACAGAGAGAAATATGGATGCTGCTTGGTCCCCAGGGCTTCTGCTTGTCTAGGGAAAGTCATCCATTAATTGAAAGCTACTCTGGGGACCACTTATGTCTTTCTGGAATCCAGAAAGGGTTTCAATGGCTTCACTCCACCTTCCAGAAGATCCTCCTGAAAAGGAACTGT
Source organism: Pedetes capensis (assembly GCA_007922755.1). NCBI lineage: Eukaryota > Metazoa > Chordata > Mammalia > Rodentia > Pedetidae > Pedetes > Pedetes capensis. The sequence goes on from VMDO01008953.1 coordinate 52,952, forward strand.
ATATCAATCAGCAATGAAAACGTGTGTGTGTGTGTGTGTGTGTGTGTGTGTGTGAGTGTGTGTGTGTGTGTGTGTGTGTGTGTGTGTGTGTGTGTGTTCTGGCAAAGGACAGGGAGAGATAGAGAAAGGGGAAGAAGTTAACTCATTTTTTGACTCAGTCTCGTGTTATAGTTCTATTTGATGGAAGGATCTGTTTAGGAAAGGGGCAAATGTTTTAAGCACTCTAATCACTTATAGGTCTGACTCTATCAATGCTTTTGGTTTGACTTTTGGAAATGAAGAATTTAACGTCTCATTTGGCAAGTTGGAGAGTCCCCCTTTGGCTCTCTCCAGTAATTCAGTAGAGAGTGGTTATGTTGGGCGCTTTGTTATAGAATGTTGTTGTTGTTGTTGTTGTTAGATGCTGTCAAGTCATCTCAAAGGGCTTTCAATGGCTGATTGTTTCTGGATTGCTTTGGGGAGGGATTGCCGCCTCCTTCTTCTATTTTTGTAATGCTGGGGGTTGAACCTTGGGTCTTCAGAGAGAGTGGAGCAGCACTCTACCAACTGAGTTAAATCCCAGCCCCTTGCTGTGTAGAAAGATTCTGATAAATCTTTGCTCTGACCTCACTTTGTACCTCCCCAATGACTCTGGGAAGGTCATTTTTCTTGAGCTTTGCTTCTGACATCCCTCTCAGCAAGTTCTGTGCTCTTTCTTCCCATAACACTTAATTATTATTGCTAACATGTGAATGGTCAAGGTATCTAGTCAGTTATCAGCCTTTTCCTGGTGAGCACTAGGAACTATAAGGTAAGTGTCATTCATCTTTGATCTGCTTGATTAGCCTAAAAAAAAAGAAGCTAATATGCAAAGACACTGGGGCTGGGATTTAGCTCAGTTGGTAGAGCGTTGTGCTGCAGTCTCTGAGGTCCCGAGTTCAATTCCCAGCACCGCAAAAATGGAAGAAGGGCCTGGCAATCCACTCCCAAGGCAATCCCGAAACAGTCAGCCATTGAAAACCCTATGAGGGTTGCTACGAGTCGGATACCGACTCGACGGCACCTAACAACAACAACAACAATATACAAAGACAGGACCTGACTTAGATCCTACTCTGAAGTCAGCCACAGAAAATCATATGGTTTTGCATTTTTCTTTTGTTCCAAACCAAGGACCCATCATCCTTGTTTCTCACCATTGCAAAGATACTTTTGGGATGACTATAAGTCAATAAAATTAATTGTTAAGGTAGTAAACCACTAAAACCTGTCTTTACATTCTGTCAAGAATAATCATGCAGTTAATTGTTGTCCTTTCAAAGGGCCTCCCATGTGGCTATACAGTCATCCTCAAGATCTTACAACTGCTAAAATCAGGAAAGTCTCTTTCTAAACTGGCTTTTCACTCACACAATATAAATCAGCCTCTATAGTCATATGTTGGTTGAATTTTGTGGAATTAGGGAAAAAAAGCTTTATTATCCATCTAATTCAGTAAACTTGAGTCCTTATAATTTTTGACTGTTTCAGAGTCCCATTGGTTTTTGATCGTGTCCGGTATAACAGGATGAAACTTCTCAGAATGGTGCAAAACCCTTTAAAATCTAGTGCCAACTCTCATTTTCCCATATTTCTTGCACCTTCCCAACTCCACCCCACCCCCATGTTTTGCTGCTAATTCCTGTTGCTCCAGCTGTGAAATCTTCACTCGGTGTTTAACACAGGCTAGGAAGGAGGATGGGGTCGGAGGGAGTGTGATGGTTATCTTGATTGTCAACTTGATTAGATTGAGAGACACCTAGGAGATTAGGAAAGCACACCTCTGAGTGTGTCTGGGCAGGTGTTTCCAGAGACAATATCATCCCGAGGCCTCTGACTGAATCGATGGTTTAATCCGTTTATGGTTCACAACTTGAATAGATGACTAGGAGGCTGTAGAACCGTGGAAGGTGGGGTTTGGTTGGAGGAAGTGGGTCATTGGGGGCGTACCTATCTTGGGCCTGATTCTTTCTTGTTATTCTCTCTCTCTCTCTCTTTCTCTCTCTCTCTGCTTCCTGGCTGTTCCCTCTACCACGCCCCTCTGCCATGATGCTCTGCCTCAACACAGGCCCAGAAACAATGGAGCCAGCCAACCATGGACTGAAACTTCTGGAACCATGAGCCAAAATAAATCTTTTCTCTCTTATGTTGTTTTCATCACATATTTTACACAATGACAAAAAGGTTGACTACTACAGAGGAAATGGAAAGATGATGAACAGGTATAGGAGTGCAGTTGGATAGGAGGAATAACATCTAACATTCCATGGCACAGGAGGGTGACTATGTTATTAGGTGCCATCAAGTCGGTGTCTGACTCATAGCGACCCTACGTACAAAAGGCAAAACACCATTGTTAGTGCTTCTCCGCTATTCATAGGATTTTCAATGGGTGATTGTTTTGGGGGAGTGGGTTTTCGGGTCCTTCTCCCAAGGCTACAGCACCTGGTGTTCCCAGGTGGTCTCCCATCCAAGTACTAACCAGGCCTGACCCTTCCGAGGCTTCTGAGATCTGATGGGATTGGATGCCACAGCGGTATGGCTGTAGGCCAAGGGTAACTATTGCTGTTGTTGTTGTTAGGTGCTGTTGAGTCAGGTCCAACTCATAGTGGCCCTCATAGAGTTTTCAGTGGCTGGTTGTTTGGGAATTGTTTTGGGGAGTGGATTGCCACGTCCTTCTCCCATTTTTGCAGTGCTTGTGATTGAACCCAGGGCCTCAGAGAGTTAGAGCAAGTGCTCTACCAACTGAGCTAAACCTTAACCCCAAAACATTATATGCATGCATTGAAATATCACACCTTACCCCCCAAATATAGTTATTTGTCAATTAAAGCTATATCTATCTATATCTATATCTATATCTATCTATTTATCTATCTATCACTCATTTGTAATACCAGCACTTGGGGGCTGAAGCAGCAGGATCATGAGTTTGGAACCAGCCTGGGGTATATAGCAAGACCCTATCTCAGGAAAAACTTATATAAGTAATACTCTTTTGTGCCCTTGCTCTTCTGCCCACTGCAACCTTTCATAGTTATTTGCTTCCTCATTCTTCAAAGGTTCCACTTGTTGTTTTCTCTAAATTCTTTCATCTCCCAGAAAGTCATCTTCATTAGCCTTCTGCTCTGGGGGATGATTGTTTTCAGGTGGGTTCATTTTCCTACACCTTGAGGACTGGCTCTAGGGTTGTTGTGGTATCCTCAGAGCTCAACCCTGAGTTGGTGCATGGTAGAGAAGAAAGGTCACAAAATTATGTCCCATGTAAACAGGCTACAGACTCTAAAGGTATTGTCGTTGTTGTTAGGTACCATTGAGTTGGGTCCAACTCATAGCGACCATCATAGGGTTTTTCAATGGCTGATTGTTTCGAGATTCTTTTCAGGGAGTAGACTGCCATGTCCTTTTCCCACTAAAGGTGTTAGTGTGTACTTATTAGATGCATCCTACTCCAGGTGGTGGGATTCCTGCGGCAACTGAAGGAGGCAAAGAGGGAACTGGCAACCAGAAGCCAGGTGACAGTGGAGTATGTTGTCGAAGAACAGAGGAGGAAGGAGCTAGTGTAGACATGGTGCCTTACAAGATAACTTCATTTACAACTGACTTGAGTGATAAATAGTGACTCTGTTGTTCAAACATCACTCTAAAGAGGTGGGGTTTGAAGGAGTCATCCAGGTTTTGCTTGGCCTCAGACAAAGCTCCCTTATTGCCTATTCTCCATTGCCTGGCATTCCTATCACAGGCTCTCCTTTTAGAGACTACCATATATTTGCTCCAGAGAGTTGTTAAGATAGGTGTGTGTGTTACCTCAGATCTCCCAGACACCTAACCGCAGGTCACCTTGCCTCCTCCACCTCCTTTACCTTGCACCCCTGCCCACTCAAGTCTTGAGTGTTCTTCTTCCTCACTCTCTCTCACACATCTGGTTCTTCTAATTGTCATGGTCACGATTTTAGTTCAGGCAATGGTCCCTGGAACTATCTTCTTGACTTTAGTGTCTCCTTACTATACTCCCCACTGCCTGATTAATCTACTGAAAATAATTATTTCCCTTTTTAAAAGCCTTCAGTTGTTTGCTCAAATTTTTAACCTAGTCTTAAGGGCTCTTTGTGAGCTCATTCCAGCTGGTTTTTCTAGTTTTGTGTGGCAGTGATTTAGTTAGGACATAGATTAAACAGCTGTAAGAAAAGACCTCAAGGCCGGCAGCAGCACCACATGCCTGTAATCCCAGTGACTCAGGAGGCAGAGGCAGGAGGATTGAGAGTTCGAGGTCAGAGGCAGCCTGCAGAACTTAGCAAGACCCTGACTCTAAATAAAAACAAATTAAAATGGGCTGGAGGTACAGCCCAGTGGTAGAGCACTTGCAAAGTGTGTGTGAGGTCCTGGGTTCAACTCCCAAGTACCACAAAATAAAACAAAACAACCACAAAAAACTAACCCAACAACCAACCAAAAAAAAAAAAAAAAAAAAAAAAACCCTTCAGTATGGTAGAATAAAAAAGATAGATGTTTATTTCTTTCATGAAATACAAATGGCTTATAAACACATGAAAACAATGTTCAACCATCTTAGCCCAGTCAGAATGGCTACTGTCAACAAAACAAATAACAACAAATGCTGGCGAGGATGAGGGAGGACGTGAGCCCTTTACACTGCTTGTGGGACTGTAAACTAGTCCAGCCATGATGGAAATTGGTATGGAGTTTCCTCAGAAAATTAAGAACTGTACTAAGAGTTGACCCAGCATTCTATTCATATCCTTCTGAAGTCTCCTCTCATACTGTATACAAGTAAATAGGGAAAGTGCTTTTATTTATGTTGTGTGGTGTATAATTTTATCAACTTGGCTGGGCTTAGGAATGCCCAGATAGCTGGCAAGACACTATTTCTGAGTGTGTCTGTGAGGGTATTTCCAGAAGAGATTAGCATTTGAATCAGCACACTGAGCGGAGAACATCCACTCTTAGCATCATCCAGTCCATTGAGGGTCCACCGGAAGAGAGCGGAAAAGAGAAGGAAGGGTGAATTATTTCTCACGTTTTATTTACTGCATTTGTTTTTGAAACAAGGTCTCACTATGAGGTTGACTTCAGACATGCTATCCTCCTGCCTCCGCCTCTGGAGTGCCGGGATTATAGACGTACACCACAACACCCAGCTTCCTTCTCACTTCTTGAGCCATGACCTTCATCCTTTCCTGTCCTTAGATAGCTGAGAAGGTTCTCATTTTCAGGCCTTTGGACTCAGATGTGCACCAATGCCCCAGCCCTTCTGCCCTCTTCCTCTACCAGTTCTCAGGCCTCTAGCCTTAGACTAAATGACACCACCAGCTTTCCTAGACCTGCAGGCTGCAGATGACTTATTGTGGGACTTCCTGGTATTCATAACCATGTAAACCAATTCCCTTCAGAATCTCCTCCTATATATCTAGATACAAGCTATTGAGTCTATTTCTCTCAGAACCTTGACCGATATACGTTATATAGACAAAGAAACTGAGACTCCAAGAAGTCACTTGGTTAGTGAAATAGGATAAAGGGACAGGAATCTGATGTCACCTGATAACTAAATCCAAGACTTTGTTCATCTTTCCGAAATGTTATTCTGAAGGAGGGGAAATGAGATTAATGAAATCAAACATTTTCATTCATTTGTATACTTGCTCACAGGGTTAAAACATGTCATCACACCCAGAGGTAATATGCAAACACATTTACCCTTCAAAACTCTTTTCAGCTAAATACACTAATAATAAGTGACAACAAGAAGCATGCATAGGTCCTTTTCCTTCTCTATTTTTAAATTAATCAACCCACACCCTTGTCTGTTGGTTCAGAGATAGAAAGATTTGCATAATGTCCTGGTTGCCATGGCTGATAAGGTCTTCTTTGTTAGTTAACTCTTAATGGAGAAGTCATGTAAAAGGCTGTAAGTGACTGTATGAATTATGCATAAAGGACTCAACTCAAGCCATGCATATAAAATGGCCATTAAGAACACAACCTTGACTGTCTTACTCTTTTATAAATAGCCCCACATGAGGTTTGCTAGTCTAAATCTGTAGCCCTCTATCCTAGCACAAAAATAGAGATTAACAGAACTAACTTATAAAATAGAGACTATTAACTAATAAAATAAAGTTTTATAATATAGTTGAGATATGGATAATAATTTTAAGGATATAACTTTTAAAATTTCTGTGTACCTTGCATAATATTCTATGTATGCTGTGCTTGTTGAAAGGTGACCCCCCTTCTTTTCCATCAAGCCAAGAAGGATGAGTTTTACACCACGAGTGACTTGCTGAAGAGCTCAGAGGGACCCAGAAGGATCCAAGATTGTATTAGTTAGGGGGTTCCAGAGAAACAGATCCAGCAGAAGAGAGTGGGGAGTATTGTATGGGGCCCAGTCAGAGAAGTGGTAGTGTTGATATCTTGAGGGCAGAATATGGATGTCTTGGGTCAAATAGAAGCAAATTCACCTCTCCTCTGTCTTTTGCTTTGTTCAGACTTTCAATGCAGTGGATGATGCCAACCTACATTGTTGAGAGTGGAGCCTCTTTATTCAATCTATTAATTCAAATACTAACCTCTTCCAGAAACACCCTTGTAGACACACACAAAAATAATGACATACCACTTTTCTGGGTATCCCTTAGTTCAGTCAAGTTGACAAATAAAATCAATCACCACGATACGTAAGTCCCATTTCCTATTCTCCAACCTTAATTTCCATAAAGATGTTAAGGTCAAAACTAAGTTTCCATAGCCTTTCATGACAAATCCCTGTCAGTTTTTCTAACTAATTTTGTAGTACCATTCCCCTGGGCCATCACCTTCTAGCCTTTGACTTCTTTTTGTTTATTAAAAATATTATGCTTGTATCTACTTTAGGCTGTATATACTTGATCCTTTTGCCTAGAGTGACCCATCACCCCATATTTGCCTTTTAAGCTTCTTGTAATTTCCATTTCTTATTAAATGTGTCTTTCCTTTCCTTGACCACCCAATCTAAGCTAGTAGTTCTAGTACATAACTTAAGTTTTATTTTCATCATTTCACTTTCCTGATGGTTCCTTGTTTTTTATTTTTGATTTTTAGAGATAGGTCATGTGATGTGGCCCAGGCTGGCCTCAAACTCATGATCCTCCTGCCTTAGCCTCCTGACTACTGGGATTATAGGTGTGTGGCAACTTGCCTAACCATCCTTGTTTATTTAATCTGTTTCACTTCTGTCTTTCATCTAACAAACTATAAGTTACACAGGCAAAGAACTTATATGTTTTATTCTTCATTGTATCTCAGGGTCTACAACATTGCCTGGCACTAGTAGATATTTTTGTTGTTGTTAGGTGCTGTGGAGTCGGTATCCAACTCATAGTGACCCTCATAGGGTTTTCAATGGCTGACTGTTTAGGGATTGCCTTGGGAGTGGATTGCCAGGCCCTTCTCCCATTTTTGCAGTGCTGGAAATTGAACTCGGGACCTCAGAGACTGCAGCGCAGCGCTCTACCAACTGAGCTAACTCCCAGCCCAGTAGATATTTAGTATATGTTAAATGAGGAGATGCTTTTGTTTTAATTTGGTCAGTCATATTAGAAAAATGTGTTGGTTTATTTCCACTTGAATCTTTCCCAGTTAATGCCAATGCACAGTTTAATAAAAATTAATAAGTAAAACCATTGGGTGCCATGGTGCACTCCTATAATCCAGTGACATGGGAGGCTGAGGCAGGAGGATCATGAGTTCAAGGCTAGGATGATTACAAGTTCAAGGCCAGAGGCAGCCTGTATGACTTAACAAGATCCTGACTCAAGACAAAAAAATTAAAAAAGTTAATAGGTGAGCCAGCCCAAGCATCAGTACATTAGTGTGCTATACCCCTTACATGTATGGTTTGTTGTCATCGTTGTTAGATGCTGTCAAGTTGGTGTCTGACTCATAGTGACCCTACATACAACAGGCGAAACATGATTGTTGGTGCTTCTCTGCTATTCATAGGGTTTTCAATGGCTAATTGTTCTTTGGGAGTGGGTTGCCAGGTCCTTCTCCCAAGCCTACAGCACCTGGTGTTCCCTGGCAGTCTCCCATCCAAGTACTAACCAGGCCCAACTCTGCTTAGCTCCCAAAATCTGACAGGATTGGATGCCACAGTGGTATAGCTGCAGGCTACATGTATGATTTTGGTGAATGAAAATATAATTGCTGATCCTGGAACTGCCTTACCTTTTTTTCTGGGCTCCAAGAACCCAAAATGAATCCCATCTCCTCTGTAAAGCTTTCTTTGAGCCCACCCCCCAAACTACAAAACTGCTGTCCTTTTCCTCCTCTTTCCTTTTATCATGCTAGGTAGACCAGTTGCTCCTAAGGCTTTGGACAGAGGTGCCTGTCAGGCTCTGTGCTGTGCGCCGTGTTTGCAGGCAGGTGGTTGACTTTGTAAGGGCAGGGTGGTGATATGTGTCCTCTGCTTCTTCTGGGCTCCTGGCTTGGACTCTTTCACACAGCATTTGTTCTTTGCATATTCCATTGACCTGTGGAACCAGTGCCAATGACCTTTTTTGCCATCAATTTTGTTTGTTTTGAAATGAGTGTTGCTCCTCGCAGGGGTAGGGGGTCCCGGGCAGGTCTAGGCCTGAGTTGGACCATGGTCATGGCAGGGGGCCAGGCAGAGTTCACGTCTCTTTCCAGGATGCCCGAAATAGCCAGGTGCTTCCCTTTTTCTTTGTGGTTGAGATCATCCAGTGAAATCACTCTTAGCAAGAAACTGGGTGTAAAAATGTAAGAGCTAGATCCCTTAAGCTCTCATAATAGTCTCCCACAAAGGAGGGATATCCTGCCAACTGAGACAATCCCTAATTTTAGCCAACGCTACTGGACAGAACCATGACAACTCCCACTTCATATCCAGGAAGCCAGTTCAGCATCTCCTTACCAGGCAAAGGGTGATATCCTGGCAAGATGCTCCTGACACCTTCTTTACCCGAAGAGGAGTTTGAACCTTGGAAGAAATTATGTCCTTAGTGTAAAGATAGAGTAAAAATCTCACTTTTTTTTTTTTTTTTTTTTTTTGGGTACTGGGGGTTGAACCCAGGGCCTCATGCTTGCATGCTCTGCAAGTGCTGGACCACTGAGCTGCACCCCCAGCCCTTTTTTTTTTTTTTTTTTTACTTTTTTGAGACAGGGTCTCACTAAGTTATGCAGACTGCCCCTCTGGTCTCAAACTTGCGATCCTCCCGCCTCTGCCTCCCCGAAAATCTCACTTTTATGAACAGCAGTGAAACCTTCTCCTCCCCACTGAGGAACATGTTAGTGTTGGGTGAGGCTCTGGAAGAGACTCTTGGTGTAAGTGTGGGGGCATCTGAGGTACAATCATGGGGCCCGAAACTGCCTTCTACTAAGGGTGGATTCAGATGATTGAAAAGTTCCAGGAAAATCCTGTCTCCAAATCTACTTGTCAAGGACTTTCAACCTCAGAGATGACTTCGTTTTCATCTTGAAAGACTTCTTACCTTTTATGCTTTTGTTAAAAAACAACGCTCCCATGCAGAGGTGAATTCTAAGACAACCGTCAGGTGGTGGGGTATGGGTTACAGACCCCCACCCCTACGTCTGTTCTGTGGAGCCCTGTAACATAACTCTTACAGTAGTAGGACTTACCAGCTTGCATTAGTTTTCCATGTCTATGTTCCCATCACATGGCCAGGTACCCTACCAAACAGATAATTTGTTGTATCCAGGGTCTAGCCCAGCACATGATAGGTCCTCCATCAATATTTTGGAATGAATAACCATTAAGTCCAAAAGCAAGCCGAGCCAAGGCAGAGAGCACAAGTTATGGCTAAGGAATAATTCTAGAGAGACAATCTCCCTAAGGAAAGAAAAAGGGGACTTAAAACTTCCCGATGTTTTACCCCTGGCTACACAAACCCAGACGGTAACAAATCCAGATGGTCACCAAGAGAGATGCTCCAGTGGGGAGGGAGTGAAAGATCCCAGGTTCTCAGAGTCCGTCTCCTTCTTCTAAATACTTACTTTCTCATTCTACTGACAAGCCACGGCTCCTCCTGTCTTGACTGTGTTCAGAGTCCGTCTCCGTGTTCTAGATACTTACTTTCTCATTCTACTGACAAGCCGTGGCTCCTCCTGTCGTGACTGTGGTGAATTGAGAGAAGCACCTTCATCTCATGGCTAAGCAGCAGAATTGTCTCTTTGCTTGAGCACGTGGAGTGTGAATGCGGAAGATAAGCCTGGAAACTGCTCCTTTAATGACCTGAGGGAACTGATGCAGGCTTCAGGGTTGCCTGATTCTTCTCAGGTCTCATCTCCCCTTGCAAGGCAAAAGCAGCCTTTGGTGGCCAGCCACCTGCTGGGGGCGAGGGTCGTGGCTGACAGGATGGCTGGGACGTGATTGTCGCGTGGGTGCTGTGAAGGACACAGCCCCTCACCCTGGGCACGCTCCCATAGCGTTCTAAGGCAGGGCTTTAGCGGGCAGGTTCTGGGGGCCGGAATGTACCGTCCCCTAAGGCAAAGGCGAGCCACTCAGCAGAGTGCTGCTGAGAGTTTCCCTCACACTGTCAGGATGACTCCTTGTCACCAAGTGAGGTGTGGACACTGCTGGCCACCTCTTCTCTAGGAGTGTTGGGACTTCTGTTCAGGTTTCGGAAAAATAGCAACAATAGCCGATCTTTATACAGCATTGCTTGTGGGCCAAGCAGACCTGTGAGTGCTTATACATGTATGAATCCACCTAAATCTCATAGAAACCTGTTGTTGTTGTTAGGTGCTATAGAGTCTGTGTCCAACTCATAGCGACCCTACATACAACAGGAGAAACACTATTGTCAGTGCTTCTCTGCTATTCATAGGATTTTCAATAGCTGATTGAGTTTTGGGAGTGAGTTGCTGGGTCTGCCTCCCAAGCCTACAGTACCTGGTGTTCCCAGGCGGTCTCCCATCCAAGTACTAACCAGGCCCGACCCTGCTTAGCTTCTGACATCTGACAGGATCAGATGCCACGGTGGTATGGCTGTGGGCAAAAAATAATGTAGAGATGTGTTTAAAAACCAACATGTTTACAGTCCATGCATTGTATGTGCTTAGCAATCTGGGCTCCTAGTGTAGAGGGTCATAGGCAGGAAGAAAGGAAATGAAGAGGCCTCTGCAGCCCATTTCCCGTTCACCTACTCCCCAGCCATTTGCTCCCTAACCACCTGTAACATGAATCTCAGTGGAAACTTCCTCTGAGACAAAGGCCTTGGTCAGCACTTCCCCTACAGGAATATCTTTCCAAAGGCATGGTCACTAGGAGACAATACCTTTTTTCAGATATCCTAGTCTGTAACCTCTGGTGTCTTTGTTGTAGTTGTTAGGTACTGGTCTAGTCAGTATCTGACTCATAGCGACCCTACCTACAACAGGCTAAACACCATTGTCAGTGCTTCTCTGCTGTTCATAGGTTTTTCAATGGCTGATGGTTTTGGCAGTAGGTTGCCAGGTCCGTCTCCCAAGCCTACAGCATCTGGTGTTCCCAGGTGGTCTTCCATCCAAGTACTAACCAGGCCTGACCCTGCTTAGCTTCCAAGATCTGACAGGATCGGATGTCACAGGGCTACAACTGCACGCTTGGCACCTTTACAAGTGTTCTAATCCGTAACCAGTACTCTGATTACATATGAAGGCCACAGGTGCCTCCATGTCCGGCCAGGGGAAGGTTCATTCATTTGGAGCAGGAGCTCCCTAGCGATGAAGAGAAAGACTTGTTTTACAGCCCAGACTGGCCAGCCTAGGCCAAGGGGTGAGAGAAATGGGACCCAACCAAGGCCAGGTACGTGAGACAGGAGGAATAGGTGTTGTCTTAGTGAGACAGGGACTTAAAAGCACGAAAGCCGCTCCCTGTGCCACAGTGTCCAGAATCCACGTGTCCACAATTCTCAGCAGTATCTACAGTTCTCAACGCAGTGTCCGGATGTCCTCAGCTTCCACCGGTCTCAGCAGAGTCCAGACGTGCACAGAAACCCACAGTGTCCACGGTTCACAGTGTCCGGTCACTTGCAGCTTAGAGCAATGCTCAGAGCAGCTTATGGAAGTCTGTAGATGTGCACAGCTGTCTGCAGTCGACACAGACGTTCAGAGATCCCACAGCCTCCTTGATGGACCTCCAAAGCCGATGTGTCAATGACACATCTTATGAATCTTCACTGTCCGATCCACCCGCTTTCTGATCTCTATATGGAGAAACGCAACTCTCTCTCTCTCTCTACCTGTTCTGCTCCCCTCTCCTCACACAGACCTAACTCGCTGGCCTCCTCCTCCTCCTCTCTCTCTATGCCAGCCTAGGCCCCAACCTGTTCACCTCACGCCTATCTGCTTTGGCTCTCTCTTCCTTTCAATTCTAAATAGAACCACCTTCCGAGCTCCCTTCTGGGTCCGTTTGTAAATTCACTTATAAATGAGACCCAAGTCTGAGGTCTGCTGCCCACTTCCTGGACCCATCCCATGGACAGCGTTACCACTGGACCCCAGACCTGTGCTCCTCACTAACACTAGGAAAGTGGAGGGAAGGTAGAGTGGGAGAGAGAGAGAGAGAGAGAGAGAGAGAGAGAGAGAGGGAGAGAGAGAGGTAGTAGAAAGAATAATATTCTGCACTTGGCATCAGAAGACCTGACTTGCATCAATACTTGGCAGCTGGTCACCCCTAGCAAATCATGACTGCTTGGACCCTTGGTTTTCCTTATCAGAATTATACAGACCATAATGTCCTCCCTACAAGCTGCAAAGAGCCTTATACGGGGCTAAAGGTTATGTTTATGAAAATCTATCTGTACATCATGAAGTGCTGTATGGGCTTAAGCTTTTTTGTGTGTGTGTGATACTAAGGGGCTGAACTGAAGGTATTGCACATACTTTTTTAAGAGTGCTACCATTGAGTGGCACCCCTGCCCATTTTTTAATTTTTTTATTTTGAGATAGGGTCTTGCTAAGTTGCACAGGCTGCCTCTGGCCTTGACCCTGCGATCCTCCCACCTCAGCCTTCTGAGTTGCTGGTCCCCTTTTGTTTTTATATCTATCATCAATATCACTTTATTGTAAGGCTCACCTCCAGACCCAGTCCACTTTGGGAAGGACAGGCAGGAAGAGGGGCTCTGGCCAGAGCCCCCATGGCTGGACATCACGCTGGTTTTATAGAGTTCTGCCCTGATGGCGGGACCCTAGTCAGCCATCTTGAGAGCTCTGCCATAGTCCCTGGATACAATCCTCCCTTGGACCAATCTAGTCCCCTGTGAAGTCAGTTTGGGGCCAGTCTTCCCTCAGGATGCTCTAATTTGAAAGTGTGTATATATATCTATATCTATTTATCTACCTATCTATACACACACATATATACATATATGTATATGTTTTTTCCCTTTTTTGTGAGATGACTACATTTTTCAAAACTAAAAATTAGAACATAAAGGCTAATGACAAATCATTTTCTGACTTATGCAGAAATTAAGTGATATATTTAACAAATTATTTTATTGAAGCAAAATCCCTGTAAAGAAATAAATGTTTCCATACACATACATGAATATACACAATCAACTGTGTAATTTTTAGACATTAAATAAGTTGAAATTTTCCTTTAAAAATTCATTCTGTGACCACCTACCTCTACCTTATGTCCCATATACATATTGGTAGATACGTTTGCTTGTTGAATTAACTTTATTTCTCTATGCTAAGGGGATAGTTCTGCATATAAAAACTTTCTCACATATTTAGGTTTCTGTAGCACTAAGAAAAAATGAAGCCTATTTTCTTTCTGAAGAAAAGCAAAAGGCATCCATTTCTATGCTTATAGGCACATATGTCTCCCTCCAGAAAGGAAGACTGCAGCTTCCAAGCCAAGTCAGACAGGCTGATTCAGCTCAGAGGCCTTTCATAGTCTGGAGACGTGGGCTGCATTCATCTCATTTGTTAAAAATAAAGCATAAAACAAGGCAGGCCAGTGATTTCAGAGGGGCCATAAAAATAAAAGCATATTATTACCAATGGGGTGGAGACTCCAGCTAGGCATGGTAGTACAAATTGATCAGCAGATAAGGGGTAAAGACTCCTCAGAAGGCCCTGAATCCCAGGTACACTTGGCAGGACCTTCAAGCAACTCCTGGTAGGATACAGGAAGGACTTGTTGTTAGGTGCCGTTGAGTCAGACCTGACTCGTTCCAACTCATAGTGACCCTTCTAGGGTTTTCAGTGGCTGATTGTTTCGGGATTGCTTCAGGAGTGGATTGCCGCGTCCTTCTCCCATTTTTGCTGTGCTGGGGATCGAACCCAGGTCCTCAGGGAGTGTGGAACAGCCCTCTACCAACTGAGCTAAACTCCAGGTCCAGAGATTTAATACAGGCTTGTTAATTTGAATTTGACAGGCCAGATCCTGGCTTAGACACTGGAGATAAGAAGATGGTGAGACAATGGCCTTGCTTCAAGGAGCTCAAGGTTACTAACCACTCTGTGTTTCCCAGAGCTCATTGGTTAAGACTGGAAGAATTCTTTCATTTCTTCTTTTCCTCATTCTTTCTAGCCCAGGATTAAACATGAAGCAAAAATAGCCCGTGTTTAGGTACCAAAGTCAAGGCTGCCCTAGAGTTCTTTCCTCTGGGTCTCCTGCCCCTCCCTCCTTCACTGTCACTCTGGCCTTCAGTTGAGATTTTCCCTTTTGTCATTGTCCTTATCTGCCCTGCTGGACTCTAATTTGCATTGTTAAAATCATTTTCTGTGGCACGGTGAGTGGCTAAAGTTTAAAGCTGGCTAAGAAGATGTCCTCAGACATCAGCTCACTGGTTTCCCTTTCATGGTGCCCTCCATTCGAGCACAACCCCGAGTCTGCCCTGGCCACACTCCTCAGCTGAGTCGCACAACAGGCCCTTTACCTTGAGCAATGGAAGGGCCCAGGGCACCATTGTTGTGCTGTGATTGCAGCCTCTTCCACCGGGGATCACAGAAGACAAAGCATCAGAACAAGAGAAAAGCCTCTCAGTTATCCTGTGCGCTCTGGCCCTGGCCTCACCGATGCTGCTTTTCTTCCTCGCACACCCTGTGTGCTCCGTCCAGGGAGCACTCCCTCTCCCCCTACCCCTAGACGACTCAGCTCAGTCCCTCCTCCACTACAGGGCCTGTTTGGAGACTGTCTACAACTCAGAAGACATTACATGGAGGGAGAGACACAGATGGGCGTTATCGAATGGCCTGTGGTTCTCCTGGATTACTCTTATATGTTTATATATATCAGTAACTCTGTTTTAGCTACTAATTAGATGGCCTGTTCCCAGAGGTTTGTGTTTTTTAGTACAGAGTAAAGTGAACAGTGCTGGGATTTAGCTTAGTTGGTAGAGTGCTCTGCAGTCTTTGAGGTCCCAGGTCCAATTCCCGGCACCACAAGGATGGGAAAAGGACTCGGCAATCCACTCCCAGGGCAATCCCAAAACAATCAGCCATTGAAAACCCTATGAGGGTCGCTATGAGTTGGACGTGACTCGATGGCACCTAACAAGAAGGTGAACAGTTGGTGCTCCAGATTGCTGGCATTCATAGGACAGCCATCTCTCCTCTTTCTCTCCCTCCCCAAATCACAGATCCTTACTTTCACTCTTTACCTGATATTCAGGCAGATTTGAGAGTCTTCCCTCAGTATCTCTTACTCAGGGGAAAGCCTACTGGGTGGAGGACACCCCTAAGAAATTCAAATAAGGATATTCCCGGGAAGTTTGAACCTGCACCTTCTCTTGCTTGTCCACCTAAGAGCCAGGAAGTTTCTCTTCCTTGTTAATGTGAGGTTCTCTCCTGTCACCCAGCAAGTGAAGGAAGGTAAGGTAGAGGAGGAACTGCAGAGGAACCAGGAAGTCTCAATACCGCAAGG
Organism: Pedetes capensis; assembly: GCA_007922755.1. Taxonomy (NCBI): domain Eukaryota; kingdom Metazoa; phylum Chordata; class Mammalia; order Rodentia; family Pedetidae; genus Pedetes; species Pedetes capensis. The sequence goes on from VMDO01008953.1 coordinate 68,871, forward strand.
ATCTACAGTCAGCAGAACTGAGCCTCTAAAGCTGTGGATACTGACCGTTGATCTTAACAGGACAGGTGAGGAAATGTGTTTGGAGGTAATAGAGGATCATAAAAACAATGGGCCTCAGCTGCCACTGGGTGCCTACCGTGAGCCACCAAGCATGTTACAGTCATGCCATCATTTGATTACAACACCCCTATGCAACCAGGAAGGTTATTCTCCCCACTTAACAGGTGAGCAACCTGAGGCTCAGACTGTTTAATGACATCAAAGCCTGACTTCAAAGCTCGTTAATCCCACTGGTGTACCACACTAAGTGGGATTTTTCAAACAACTAAAGAGACTCAGTCAAGAAAAGACAGTGTATTAACCATGACCTGAGTATTCTTTGTGAATTGATTCTGATGCTGAGTTTCCTAAAATAACTCAGTATATTCAAGAAAGCCTTGAGGATTATAAGATAAATTTATTATATGATTCATCAAGACCAACTGCTTGCTTTGGCCAAGCCTGTAAGCCTCATCCACCATGTTGTTGCTGTTGTTGTTGTTGTTGTTGTTGTTGTTGTTGTTGTTATTGTTAGGTACTGTCAAGTCAGTGTCCGACTCATAGAGACCCTATGTACAACAGGCGAAACACTATTGTCAGTGCTTTTCTGCTATTTATTGGGTTTTTGATGGCTGATTGATTTTTGGGAGTGGGTTGCCAGGTCCGTCTCCCAAGCCTACAGCACCTGGTGTTCCCAGGCGGTCTCCCATCCAAGTACTATCCAGGCCCAACCCTGATTAGTTTTCAGGATCTGACGGGATTGGATGTCACAGTGGTACGACTGCAGGCTTCATGCACCATAGGCAGGAAAATTACTTCACCCAGTTGGGCACAGCATAGCAGAGAGGTGGGCAGATAAGCTGAGCTGAGCCAGCCTTGATTTCTGGCTCTGATTGCCTCCACAGCAGACATGATGCACAGGGCTGAAGATAAGAAGGTGGCATTTGATTATGAGGCATTCAGCGGCTGGAAAGGGTGAGTGGTAACTCAAGAAGTGTTTTGGCTCAGTATTCTAGAGCTGGGTTTTAAATTTCAAATTTAAACCAGTTTAATGGGTAGTAACCAACATGAGGGGAAGAAAGAAAAAGAGGGAGGGAGAAAGAAGAGGAAGGAAAGAAGGAAGGAAGGAAAGGAGGGAGGGAGGGAAAATAGAGTACATTCCCTACAGTTGTGAGTATTATATTGTGAATCAATTTTCAGTGGAAGTAACTTTTAATGCATGTGTTTTCTGGCACACGATATAAAAATGAATTTCTTACTGTGCTCACAGTTTAAAAATACTCGACAAACTTGATCTTTGAAGTGAAATGCCGTTGTTAGGTGTTGTCGAGTCAAGTCTGGCTCACAGTGACCCTCGTAGGGTTTTCAATGGCTGATTATTTGGGGATTGTTTCCGGAGTGGGTTGCCACGTTCTTCTCCAATTTTTTTTTGTGGTGCTGGGGATCAAACAAAGCCAGGGCCTCAGAGAGCACAGAACAGCGCTCTATCAGCTGAGTTAAATCCCAGCCCTTGGAGTGAAAAGTTGCTTTAAAATACAGACGATTGCCTTTCTACAATTGTTGGGCTAAATGGGAAATACTTCCTATGTTTTCCTACTAATTAACCTAACTTAGCTCACTGTAGAACTTCGAGAACAGCCTCTTAGGCATGCTTACTGAGTCTCAAATGTTCCCTCCTGATTTTTGATCCTCAGTCTGAGAAGACAGAGAAACTACAAGGGACCGTTTCCCTTAACTACCTAAGAGAAGGCTGCAAACCTTAAGCTCTGGCGATTTCTTGGGCTGGGAGCCCCAGTTGAGCGAGTGGCCCAACTCTACACTCCCATCACAGCCTGACCACGTAGAGTGGCCACGTCCTCTTCCTTTGTCTCTTGCCAAGTGATGGGCCCCTTGTGCTTAGAACTGCGTTTCCTATCCCTGCTCCCCAGTGCTTTGTATCCAGTAGCCACTTTTGAAATGTTAGTAAATAACAAAATGAGCTAATCTGCCCAGCTTGTTGGCACATGTCTGTAATCCTAGCAATTCAGGAGGTGGAGGCAAGAGGATCACAAGTTCGAAGCATGCGCAATTTAACAGACTCTTGTCTCAAAATAAAAAAATGAGAAAGGGGCTGGGAGTTCACCCCACTGATAGAGCTCTTGCAAACTATGAGCAAGGCATAGGGTTCAGGCCCCCAGATCGGGTGGAGAACATGAATCTGTTCACATTTAGGATTAGCTAGGTGAAGTACCCCATTTAAAATTTGTTAAGGCCAATGGAATCAACCAAGATGCCCATCAACAGAAGAATGGATAAAAATATTATGGCCTCTCTCTCTCTCTCTCTCTCTCTCTATATATATATATATATATATATATATATATATATATATATATATATATATATAACTACTACTCAGCAATAAAAAAGAATGAATGTCATTTCCAGCAAAATGGACGGAACTGGAGAATATCATCCTAAGTGAACAAAAACAGGCTCAAAAAGAGAAATATTGTATGTTCTCACTCACATATGGGATCTGAATCTTAATTGTTCTTGTTAGGTGCCGTCGAGTAGGTATCTGACTCATAGCGACCCTACATACGACAGCAGAAACACTTCTGTCAGTGTTTCTCTGCCATTGATAGTGTTTTCAATGGTGGATTGATTTTTTGGGAGTGGGTTGCGGGGTCCTTCTCCCAAGCCTACAGTATCAGGGGTTCCCAGGCAGTCTCCCATCCAAGTATTAACCAGGCCCCACCCTGCTTAGCTTCTGAGATCTGAGGGGATCGGATGCCACAATGCTATGGCTGCAGGCAAATCTTAATTAAAGGAAGAAAAAACCTATGCATAAGTAGATATATGTTATGTTGTTCTTGTTAGGTGCCATTTAGTTGTGACTGACTCATAGTGACCCTCAGGGTTTTCTTTTTTCTTTTCTTTCTTTCTTTCTTTCTTTCTTTCTTTCTTTCTTTCTTTTTTTTTCAGTACTGGGAGTTGAACCCAGGGCACTTACATGTCTTGCAAGGGCTGTACTACAGAGCTGCACCTTCGGGCCTTTTTTTTTTTTTTTTTTTTTTTTTTTTTTTTTTTTTTTTTTTTTTTTTACTTTCTGAGACTAGTCTGCCTCTGGTCTTGAACTTGTGATCCTCCTGCCTCTGCCTCCCGAGTCTCTGGGATTACAGGAGTGCACCACTGCACCTGGCTCCACCCTCAGGATTTTCAATGGCTGACTGTTTTGGGAGTGGACTGCCACATCCTTCTCCCAAGCAGATATATAAAAACGCACAATTAAACTTAGTGAAGAAGGGAAAATATAAAGAGTAGAAAGACGGAGGGAGGGAACTTTCTAAGGGAAGTGAAGATTGCGGAAAGTAGGATGGGGAGGCGGAACAATGTGGAGGGATAAAGCGGGGAGGGTAATCTCAATGTAAATGAGGCAACTCCAGGAGTATATGGGAAAAATAGGGGAACAAAACTCAAATACACGTACGAGTTTTACTACATATTAGTCAAAAGGTTCCACACACTTTGTAAATTGATGAAAGTGTAACCAAAAGTAATGTAATAGTTGTAGAGTGGAAAAAGCCAATGCTGTATCACTCTGTATTCCACCAACATTTACCAATAAAGGGAGAAAAGTCGTCAAGGCCTTTCATCCACCAAGGAGCTACTGAGATTCACTTGCACAGTGACTACCTTGCTTTGAACCTAATTAGAATACCCCTTCCTCCAGTTACCGTGATTGAGTGGAGGTCTCTGCCTTGCACAGAAGGATCTAGGAGATGTTTCGTCCCATGTCATAAATGGCGGCCTCCAGCGAAAGTTGCCCCAGGCTGATTATGTGTCTGAGAAGCCACAGAATACCGAGAGAGGAAAAGGAGTTGTGTTTGAGATAGACACTCTGGAGCCAAGGAGTCAGGGGACACAGTTGAGCCTGGCTTCTCAGCAAGAACCCTAGTGGGTCAGGACCACCCCCAGCTCCAGAAGATGCTGGTGTGTTGCACTGCAGTCAAGGGAAGATTGGTGAGAAGACATGCTTCTCACATGTTTCTCGAGGCCACAGCTTAGCTCCAAGGGAATTTAGTACCCACCTTAGAGGGAGGTCTATTAAAATTACAACCATTCAGGTCCCTTTCTGGGCTCAGCCATGAGCTATAGCATTAGAGGACCCTCTCGTGTCTGACCACTTGCCATGCTGTGGGGACTTTGATGTTGCTGTGGTGCTGAAAGCTATGCCACTCGTATGTCAGGTACCAGCAGGGCCAGCCATGGTGGACAGATTTCAACCAAGCTTCCAGACTAAGCCAGACTAGAGAAAAGGAACTGGCAGCCCACTCCCATAACAATTAGCCATTGAAAACCCTGTGAATAGCAGAGAAGCAACATATATAGTGTTGGAGAATGAGCCACCAAGACTGGAAGGCATTCAAAAGATGATTGGAGAAGAGTTGCCTCCTCAAAGTAGAGTCGACCTTAATGACAGGAATGGAGTAAAGCCCCTGGGACCTCTATTTGCTGATGTGGCATGACTCAAAATGAGAAGAGATATAGTGGCTGCAACAATGGGATCAAACATGGAAAGATCATGTGCATGGCACAGTGCTGAGTACTGTTTTGTTGTGCTGTACATAGAGTCACTATGAGTTGAACCTGACTCAACAGCACCTAACAACAACAACAACAACAACAAGCACTAGAGGGCAAGGACCCCCCCTAAACCCTTCAGTCACACAGTGGGAGCTTCACCAGCAGTAAGATCACCACAGAGACAGCCTCAGGAAAGGAGAACATGGCAGTAGTAGCTCCTGCTCCATTTCTCCAGCAGGAGGCAGGGGATGGAGGCTACGTCAATCACAGGAATGCTCTAAGCGGCACTGACAAGAACTGCCGGGGCTCTCGGAGACGTGAGGACAGGAGAAGCCTGAGAGGGCTTCTGGCCCACACTGTTGGGACACTGCTCAGAGCTAAAGCTGCCTTTGGTTTCTGTCACCATTACGGTATCAGCCAACCCTTTGTTTGACATTTCCCAGCTGACGCGGCTTGGCAGAAAATAGGGCCACCCAGCATTGTGGAAAATCCTGCAGCACAAATCAGCCTTTTTCCAGAGAATTCAGGTTTCTGCCAGCCCACTGGGGAGTTCATTCATGTCCAGGAAATGTGTTGGTGAGTCAGGCCCTGGGAGCCTAATTTCATTATTAAAGAACGTTCCAGTGCAATGGGGAACTGTAGAGCTAGACTCTGGCCCTCTTGACCTGGTCTAATTTTAGGATATGAAGTTCTAAGGTGCAAAGCACACCTCTCTATGAAGCCACCCAAGTCCCTTCTGAAATTACAACTGGGAAATACTCTTGTTTCTATTCTGTGATCATATCAATCCACCGACAACGTGTACCAAAACATCTAGGAATTTTTAAGTTTTCTCTAACTGTTGGAAGCAACTTATACAAACCAATACTACCACTGACTCAGAGTTTCCAGTGAAGAGCATTAAAACCAGACTTTATTTTTTTAAGAGTAATCTATCCATTGAAATTCTACATGTTCTGTTAAAGACCTTTCACACTCCATGATATATACGTTGTGGGGAGGCAGAGTCTGCCCTTGCATTAGAACATTTTTAAGATTTTTAATTTCTATACTTGATGTAGGGTTGGGATTTAGCTCAGTTGGTAGAGCGCTGCTCTGCAGTCTCTGTGGTTCTGAGTTTGATTCCCAGCACCACAAAAATGGGAGAAGGATGTGGCAATCCACTCCCAAGGCAATCCCAAAACGGCCATTTAAAACTCTATGAGGGTCGCTATGAGTCGGATACAACTCGAGGGCACCTAACAACAGCAACAATACTTGATGTCAGAATGGAAGATTACCAAAAAAAAAAAAAAAAAAACTATGAAAAGAATAACTGCCATTTGCTGTATATTTACCATGTGCCAAGAGCTTTATATGAAATAGCTTATTTAGTCCACAAAATGGCCCCATACACAAAGCTGATACTCAGCCAGTATGCAACAGTAAGTTATTAAAACCCTGAAATGTTTCTTCACTGGTGGGTATGCATTCACTGAGTACAGTCCCCTCCCACCCAGGAACACACCACTCTTTTTTTTCTAGGATTGACCCTTGACCTAAGCCTAAAGTGTTAATACCAGTGATTATGGTGACTTGCCAGTGTCCATGCTGAACTGTGGTTAAATATCTCCCGTGTCACCCCTGCCTATGAGGTAGATACAGGTATCCCCATTTGCAAATGAGGAACCAGGAGCTTTAGAGAGTATGTTGTTATTGTTAAGTACCATCAAGTGAGGTCCAACTCATAGTGACCCTATGTACAAGAGAACAAAACACTCCCCAACACTGTGCCATGTCCGGCACTATGCCAGTGCTTCTCTGCTATTCATAGGGTTTTCAATGGCCAATTGGTGGGTTTTTTTTTTTGGTAGGGGGTAGTGGGCTACCAGGTCCTCCCAATTAGAGTATGGTGGGCTCTATTTCCAAAATTAACCTCAGTAATATTTCCAGTCATGCAAGCTCTTCAAGAAATTTGTCACGTCCCCTTCAAGAGTTGGAGTCTATTTTCCCTCCCCTAAAAACTGGGTCGGCTGGGATTTAGCTCAGTTGGTAGGGTGCTGCGCTGCAGTCTCTGAGGTCCTGAGTTCAATTCCCAGCACCACAAAAATGGGAGAAGGGCCTGGCAATCCACTCCCAAGGCAATCCCAAAATAGTCAGCCATTGAAAACCCTGGGAGGGTCGCTATGAGTTGGATACCGACTCGACGGCACCTAACAACAACAACAACAAAAACTGGGTCAGGGGAAGGATGTGGCAATGCACTCCTGAAGCAATCTTGAAAACAGTCAGCCATTGAAAACCCTGTGAGGGTCACTATGAGTTGGACTCAACTTGGTGGCACCTGACAACAACAAAAATTGACGGGGAGGGCTGTGTGTCTGTCTCCAGGAATAGAATGTTTCAGAACAGATGTATGACTTCTAGGGCTAGGTTAAAAAAGGACAGTGCAGTGTCCACTTCTCTCTCTCTCTCTCTCTCTCTCTCTCTGTCTCTGTCTCTCTCTCTCTCTCTTTGTCTCTCTCATGCTCGCTCGCTCTCTTTCTTTCTCTGTCCCCCCACCCCCTGCCTCTCTCTGTGTGTCTCTTTCTCTGTCTACACTCCTGGTTGGAATACAACCACAATGTAGAAAGCAGCAGCCCAGGCTGCAGGAAGCAGGCACGCACAGGTGCTCTGGCTGACGGTCTCAGCTGATTGCCATCAGGGGCAGCACCCAGACATGTGAGCCCTGTGCATAGGTGGGAACCCCTCTTTCACAATGGGAAGAAATTTACATCACTTTAAAAACAACGCCTTAAAATTTTTAAGTAGCTTTGGCACAAAAGCTATGAGTGCCTAAAGCATAGTTGAATAAAGGATACAGGAGGGAAAAAGAACTAGGTCAGCATTTCTGAAGCTAAGTTCCTGCCCATAACAGTGTTCCATGAGATGTTAATTGGTGTTTAGTGAAAAATAAGAGAGGGATCCCTTGGGCAGGTATGGAGCAAATTATCACCCTCTTAGATGTTTGTAAGCCTGCAGCCGCACCACTGTGCTGTCCGATCCCCATCAGATCTCGGAAGCTAAGCAGGGTAAGGCCTGGTTAGTACTTGGACGGGAGACCACCTGGGAACACCAGATGCTGTAGGTTTGGGAGACAGACCCGGCAACCCACTCCCAAAAAACAATCAGCCATTGAAAACCCTATGAATAGCAGAGAAGCACTGACAATAGTGTCTCATCTGTTGTACACAGGGTCACTATGAGTCAGACACCAACTCCACAGCACCTAACAATGACAGATGTTTATAACGTACACTAGTATGTTTAAGTTTCTGAGAAGTGCTGCAAATTTGCATTTAATTCATGCACTCAATCAATAGTACTTACTGTATACTTATTTCGTGTTGGGCACTATTCTTGGCACTGGGATAGAATGACAAACTTTTTAATTTAATTTAATTTAATTTTGTGGTGCTTGTGGATTGATCCCAGGGCCTCACAGGTACTTTGCCAGTGCTTTATCACTACGCTAGCCCATTTTTCATTTTTTATTTTTAAGACAGGGTCTTGCTTAATTGCACAGGCTGCCTCTGGCCTTGAACTTGTGATCCTTCTGCCTTAAGTTCCCATGTCGCTGGGATTAGAAGCGTGTGCCACCACGCTCAGCTCTGAATGACCAACTTAAACCCAGCATTTCCAAACCTTAAACCCAGCTCAGCTCTGAATGACCAACTTAAACCCCTGATCTGACCATGGAATCCGGATTTTGTTGTTTTCATTGAGACAAGGTCTTGCTATGTTGCTCAGGCTGGGCTCAAACTTGGGGACTCAAGCAATGCTCACGCCTCAGGCTCCTGAGTAGCAGGGACCACTGGCATGCACTGCCATACCTGATGGCATTCCTGAATGATTTACTTATCCTGTTATTTGTTTATTCATTTATTTTATAGTCCAGTAGCATGACTTGTGGGAGTTTTAGCCAGGCCTTCCTGATGGTCCGCTAGCTGCCAGTGCTTGTGGGTTTCTCCCAGAGAAGAGGAGCCTTCCTCAGGGAGCTGAGTTGTGGGGTTGGAGTGGATCTGTAATGTGGGGGGGCAGATTTGCCCATAGGCTATTAAATATGAAGCAGAGGGAGAGATGGAAAGTGAACTGAGGCCGGAACAAAAAACAAAACCAGCATCTCAGGACAACTGAGTCATGCTGCGGAGGTTATGTGGGGACTCCCAGTTTGGAGGAGCAGAAGGGCACCTTAGGAAATCTGACAGGTATGAGAAGGCTTGTATTTGAGTATGATGTGTGAGAAGTCTAGAAAGTTCTCTAAGTCTTTGAAATCTATTCATTGGCATTTATTCGGGGTACTAATGACCTTAGGGCCTGCAGCTGTACCACTGTTGCATGTGAACCCATCAAATCTCAGAAGCTAAGCAGAGTCAGGCCTGGTTATACTTGGATGGGAGACCACCTGGGAACATCAGGTGCTGTAGGCTTGGGAGAAAGACCCGGTAACCTACTCCTAAAATCCAATCAGCCATTGAAAACCCTATGAATAGCAGAGAAGCACTGACAATAGTGTTTTGCCTGTTGTACATAGGGTCACTATAAGTTGGACCTCAACTCTCCAGCACCTAATAACAACAACAACATATTTAGTATGGGTTTAAGGTTTAGTTCGCCAGTAGCCATAGCACTACGGCATCAGATCTTGGAAGCTAAGCATGGTCAGCCTTGGTTAGTACTTGGATGGGAGACCCCCTGGGAACACCAGATACTGTAGGCTTGGGAGAAGGACCCAATAACCCACTCCCCAAAATCAATACACCATTGAAAACCCTACGAATAGCAGAGAAGCACTGATAATAGTGTTTCACCTGTTATACGTAGGGTCACTATGAGCCAGGCCCCAACTTCATGGCACCTAACAACAACAAGGGGTTAGCTCAGTTGGAACAGTGCTGCTCTGCACTCTCTGAGGACCCAGGTAGATCCCCAGCACCTCAAAAATTGGAGAAGGATGTGGCAACCCACTTCCGAAGCAATTCCCAAACGATCAGCCATTGAAAAAACGCTATGAGGATCACAGTGAGTCGGACACTGACTTGACGGCACCCAACAACCACAAATGCCCTTAGCAGTGGTGGAGAGGGGCCTAGTCATGGCAGAAATGATAGCCAAGATAATGTATCTACTCATATGATGTCCTATATCTTGCTAACAATCTCATATTCTGTTAAACTGTGCTCAATAATTGTGTGACAGCCATTTAGAAAAAATGACAGATCCAGAGATAAAGTCATAAAAGGACTTCACACGTGGCCTTGAATCTCACACCTCAGGATTCCTTAGGTTTCTTTTGGAGCAGGAGGTAGTAATTGGGGGAAAGACGGAGCCCAATGAGCATCTAATTAAGTGTTTTTTCTCAGTTTCTCCTGTGCATTTGAAATGAGCTCGCTCACCATCATTCACATAACCTTTTATGTATCTTGGTGACTCTTATCCTGTGCTCCCTTCCTCGGAAAACTGCCAGCTGTACTGCTTCAATCTATTTCTCCAGACTGAAAAAATGAACTCAGTCTCTATATTCTTCCTCTGTAATGATCAATTTCGCAGCCCATTTATCATTTTCATTGATCACCAGCAGTCCCTTGGTTTATGAACTTATTGTTAGAAGCAAAACTTAGTCAAAGTTCTAGCCAGTACCTGTATCCATAAATATTCTCTTCTCAGAGCCTGGTGCTGGGGACCCTCCAACCTGGGCACCTCGGTTGTGGTGTTCCAAGATGAAAGGACATGACTCTATCAGACGGTTTTTATTTTATACATGGAATAAGAGAAAAACTTTGGGGTATCCTAACTTTAATCAAAACAGTTAGCCACTGAAAACCCTATGAGGGTTGCTGTGAGTCAGACCAGACTCAATGGCATCTAACAACAACCAATAGCAACTTTAGTCACAAGGAGGATGGAAGGGAGGAGAGATGAGAGAAGTTAATCAGTGACAGGCTATGGGCCCATAAGAATGAGATCATTTCACATTCTTGAATATTAAAACCTTAATTCAAATGTTATCATGACCCGGGAGATACCACTGCATCCTTTCTGCAGCCCCAATCAATCCAGAAGCAGCAATTGCTTCTCCCCGTAGACTGCTCCCCTATCCCAAACCTTTCCCCTTTCTATCTATAGCCAATGTAGGGTCATTGTCAACTTATGCCTCCCTTCCTCCAATGTTTGTTATAAAATTCTCTGGCTTTTAGATCTGGTGGACGCTTTGCCACCAGCATGTTCCTTGGAAGCAAAGATGGCTAGACTTCATCGTAGGTATTTTGGACATGTAGTCAGGAAGGACCAGTCCCTGGAGAAGGATATCATGTTTGAGAGAGCGGCAGGTCAATGAAAACAAAGGAAAACCCTCCACTAGGTGGACTGACAGAGTGTCTGCAACAATGGGCTTAAACATAAATAAGGTCATGCCCCTGGCACAGGATTGGGGAGTGTTTTGTTCTGCTGTACACAGGGTTGCTATAAGTCAGACCAGACTCGATGGCATCTAACAATAACAACAACCTAGCCTTTCTGAGGGGCTGTTGGAAGTCGCCCCAGGCCTGGGCCTTTTCTTTTTTTCTTTTCTTTTCTTTTTTTATTAGAAATTTTTAATGTACATCATAATGTGATTCATTTTGACATGCTTTTCGTTGTGACAATTTTCATTTATGCAATTTGATAAGCATTATTCATATAGGTTACCCCTTACCCTCCTCTATGTTTCCCCCCTCCCCCCTTCCTATCTAAGTTTCCCATCCAAGTCTTCTCTATCTTTTACTATATAGTATTTTTCTATATGTCCTTGGGTTCCATTTCTGTTTAAGATAGAAACTTTTCCTGTAGTGGTCTTTGTTT